>ML783592.1:318575-335099 GCA_009831015.1 Picea engelmannii
TTTCTCGACCCTAAACTTTCCATCTTCCGACATTGCTCCCACTCGAACCAGGAACCCTCTTTTCCTGCGAGTTACCTTATGCTCTGATACCAATTGTTAGAAAAACAGGACCGCGGAGCAATAAAATAAAACAAATGCAGAAATAAAACACAGAAGACACACAATACAAGAGAGACATAGATTTACGTGGTTCACCCAGTGTGGGCTACGCCCACCAGAGAAATTGCCAGGTCCTTCCTTTATTATTATCCAGCAAATGAAGGGATACAACCTACAACAAAACCCATTGTAACTTCCTCTTCTTTCTCTCACAGTGTCCTCTCTCAGAATACAATATTCACCATCATCCATAGCCGTAATACATTTCCCTCATAAAAGAGGTTTGCCTTCTAGGGAAAAAAAACCCTAACATAATCTCTATCGTTAGATCTGCGACCTTATAATGAACGGTCCAGATTTACAATGAAATTACAATATACTTTTACAAGGCAATTTTTTCTTCGGGGGCTTCACCCCCGAACCCCTGCTGGGGGCCCACTTGCCCCCAGACCCCACAGCCGGGGGGATAGGCCCCTCGGACCCCGTAGAGGGGGTACCCCCCCTCTGCACTCCCCCGCGTGGAAGAGTGTACATACTTCTGGGGTGTAAATACTTCATGGGGTATAAACATGGCTGAAAGCAAGGACCTCTGAATCAAGAAGATAATCAGGCTCCACAACCAACAGTGTCCTAGAATGGAAAAACGTTTTTGTGTTTTTCTTGTCTGCGTTTTTCCCTTTGGTTACTACAGTAATTGCTTATTATTAATGATAGGAAAAATGTAATTCCATTATGGGGTGTTGTCACAATGATTTGTTTATTATATAATGACAGGAAAAACGAAATCCCCTTCTAGTGTGATGGCACAACAAATTTCTTGTTATTTAATGATAGAAAAAACGAAATCCCCTTATGGTGTGTTCCTATACATGTTTTTCCCTTTTAAAATAAGACTGTGATAGCTGATTAATTACCCACATTTTTTTTCATTCAAAACGTGGTTGAGATTGTGGTTAAATGCTCACGAATTGCCATTCAAAACATGTCTAAGATCATTGTTTAAATGCTCATGTTTTGCCATTCAAAACATGTCTGAGACCATTGTTTAATGCTCACGATTTTACCATTCAAAACATGTTTGAGATTGTTGTTTAATGCTCATGATTTTTCCATTCAAAACATGTTTGATATCATTGTTTAAATGATCACGTTTCGCCATTCAAAACCTATCCGAGACCATTGTTTAATGCCCATGATTATTGCCTCTAAAATTTGACTTTGATTGTTGTTTAAATACCCATGATTTTGCCTTTAGAATGTTGTTGGAGCTTGCTATAATTACCCACGATTTTTCCTTTCGAATGTTGCCAGAGCTTGTTGTAATTACCCACGATTTTTCCTTTAGAATGTTGCTAGAGCTTGTTGTAATTACCCATGATTTTTTCCTTTAGAATGTTGACTGAGCTTGCTGGAATGACCATGAATTTACCAGAACCATTGCTACAGTTAATTGGCTTGTTAATTGCAATGTTAAACGCTATATTAATTGCCTTACTAAATGCCAGAACAATTGCTACAACACTGTGAATGGTCATCAGATTCCTACTTATTGATTAAATGCCACAATGAGTTAAATGGTTAAACAGTTATGTAAATTGCCTTGTTTTTGCTCTATTAATCATTATGTTAACCATCATATAAATTGCCTCGCTACTGTTATATTAATTTTTATGATAATTAACATGATAATCGCCTTGTTAGTGCTATAATACTTGTTATGAAAATAGTCATGCAAACTACCATGTTATTGCTCAATTAATTGATCATGTTAATCATTATGTTAAATGCCTTGTTAACTGCTGTAATAAATTGCTATGTAACAGATGTGTAATTACCTTGTTGATTTGCTAATGATAATAAACAACTAGTGTGGTTTGTTCAATCATTATATCTAGACTAATGTTGAGGTTTAACTGTTCATAAGTGCTATAGGTAGCATTCCACTTTAAGAATGTTAATGTTGTTATTCAAGTTTATGGTTAGTTGGATTTATAGATATCGCCTAATTGGTAACCCAGAATCGCTAAATTTGAGTCGTAATTCATGTTAAGTTCGGTGGGTAACTCGTTGACTGATGGAATTTAGACTAGTTAATTGATCTGTAATTAACGCCAATTTAAGTCATAGATACCGACCTTTTAGACTTGATTAATGTTGTTGTTTATTTTAATCAATGTTTGTACTTGGTTTCGTAAAAATTTAATGTGCTTGGTTTTCTCACTGTAAGGGTTCTAGTTACTTGTGTAATTAATTTTGGGTTGTTAGGATGATTGTCCTTAGCTTAGTAGGTTTTCTCTGCTTGTGTCGGGCAGGATGTAGACACCTCCTTGTTCCTCAAAACAGTTGCCAGCCCTGAGACCTTAAATGGTCAAAATCAATGGGAACCTGGGCTTGAGTGTTGCTTATGTGTCATGGAGGTCCTAACCATTGGAGGGTAGGACAGGTAGGTAGTCATTCTTATTTTTCGTCAGTTGAATGTCGTACATTGCTTCCAGGTGCTTGATGTGCTTTTATGTTAGGCCGTTATGTTGTTGTTTCGTGAGTTGCATGCGTTGTGTCATCATTGTGTTGCGATGTTGAGTATAATGTCATTATTACCTTCCTACACACAAAAAAAAAAAGAAAAAAAGATTTAAGGGTGCTTTTACCAGTTGTACATTGTAGGAGTTGTACCAGATGGGGATGTTACATGTGGTATCAGAGCGGGTTCAACCCACGACTTGGGATCGCTACGGATTTCATTGATATGATTTGATTATAATGTTACTAATTGAGTTGACTTGTATTCATGCATGTAATCATGGTTAGAGGACGCCGCAGAGGCAGACGACGGGGTGCTAGGGGAGGAGGCACGATGCCTCCAGTAGCATCCACGCCTGAGGGATCTAACCCCTAGGGAGACGAGCAGGTTGTCGGACAAGAGTAGATAGCAGTTGGTGATGTGGTTGGAATGATGAGATATTTTCATCACATATTTGAGGCACTGATCAATCGTTTGGACAGAGATGAGGCCAGGGCGCTGACACCCACTGAGGTTCCACTGCGTGCTCCGGTCGGTACTGGTAGAATTTACCGTGAACTTGAGAAGGTCAAATTTCTCGAGTTATTTGGTGCCCTGGACGACACATCCGTCAAAGCATGGTTGGAGAACATGGCGATGTGCTTTGAACTTCACGATTATACCTCCAACATGAAGGTCTGCATGGCAGTATTTCAACTAAAGGGGAGTGCTCTTCTATGGTGGAAGACGCTCCTACCGCAACAGAACATGGCCGTTGAAGACGTGTCATGGGAACTGTTCGAGGAATGGTTCTGAGAGAGATACCTTTCAAAGGAATTCATTGAGCGTCAACTCAACGAGTTCAACGCCTTATGACAGGGCGGTCGTACGATGCCCGAGTATGAGGCTCATTATATGGAGCTACTCCGGTATGCTCCGCACCTTAACACTGAGAAAATTAAGGTCAACAAGTTTGTGTTCGGCCTTAACGACAACATACGTGCAAAGGCCAGGATTTTTATGCCTCAAACCTTGCATGATGCTGTCCAGAAGGCCCTCATAACAGAGGAGGATCTTATCAGCAGGGGTCAGACTAGGACTCCAGTGAGACTAGCATGGCAGCTGTCATCTAGAGTACAACAACATCAGATACCAGCCAGACATACGTTGGGATATTATGGCTTCCAGAGAGGATCCACTTTCACTACACCTCAGCGACGAACGCCTCAGCAGTGAACACCTTATTGGGGACCATAGCATCAGCAGTAGCATCGACCACAACAGTAGCAGTTTAGGCCTATTCAGCAGAAAAGACCAAGATTCCAGGCTGGTGGGTTGTCATCTTCTACTTTGGGTACTAGGACTATTGGGATGAAGAAGGGGTTTTGGACGTGTGCAGAGCCACACTACCATTGCGACTGCCTGGTGGAGAGGACTAGAGCGTTCGGATCAGCCGGACCCACTACCGTGGGATATATGGGCAAGACCCATCAGATTCATGCAGCGGTGAATAACCACCAGGCAGAGCATCAGTCAATTGTGCTCGAGATGATAAATATTGTCGTTGATCAAATCCTTAGTATTTTGATAGATCCCGGTGCTACAGAGAGTTTCATTTCTACTGCAACGCTAAAAAGGATTAAGGTAAAGGCAATCGAACAGGACGAGTTTAGCTTTGTAGAGATGGCTTCAGGATCCAAACATAAGGTTGCAGGAAAGGTTATGGGTTGTATTCTTAACCTGGGAGAGTTTGTCACAAGGGCCAACCTGTACGTCACGATCTTAGGATCTTATGATGTTATAATTGGTATGGACTGGTTGGAATCACATGAGGCGATACTCAACTATAAGACAAAATGGTTGAGCTTGGTCGATGATGAGGGACAGAGACGTACGATTGTAAGACGAAACCAGGGAGTTTCCCTGAGGTTCATCTCTTCCTTACAACTACAGAAGAGAATGTGCAAGGGGTGCAAGATTTATGCAATCCTTATGTTAAACAAGAAGGGATTAACGAAAGGTTTAGAATTTCTTCCGGTGGTGAGAGAGTTTGTAGACGTATTTCCGGAGGAGTTACCTGGGATGTCGCCGGATAGGGAATTGGAGTTTACCATAGACCTAAAAGTAGGGACTAAACTGATAGCTAGAACACCTTATTGGATGTCGACCCCAAAGTTACAAGAGTTAAGAATGCAACTAAAAGAATTGTTGGACCTAGGATTGATACGACCAAGTGTGTCACCATGGGGTGCACCTGTTATTTTCATATGAAAGAAGGATGGGTCGTGGAGGCTCTTCATTGACTACCATCAATTGAATAAGGCCATGATCAAGAATCAATATCCATTGCCAAGGATTGATGATATGTTCGATCAAATGAAGGGCGAGACATTGTTCTCAAAGATCGATTTGCGATCAAGGCATCATCAGTTACGGATTAAGGAAGATGATGTCCCTAAGACTTCCTTTAAGATGAGGTTTGGACATTACAAGTTTACTGTTTTACCATTTGGAATGACAAACGCCTAGGGGTATTTATGAGTTTGATGAATGGGGTGTTCCGCGAGTACTTGGACAAGTTCGTCCAAGTATTCATTGACGATATTTTGATTTACTCTCGGACAACGGAGGAGCATGATGAGCACTTGCGCTTGGTACTATAGTGTCTGCGAGAGCACAAATTGTATGGGAAGTTTTCCAAATACTCTTTTTATCAATCAAAGATTCACTACTTAGGGCATGTCATCTCCAGCGAAGGCATCATTGTGGATCCAGCAAAGGTCGAGGCTATTATGGAATGGCCTACGTCGATGAATGTCTCGGAAGTGCATAGATTCATAAGTTTAGCAGGATACTATCGACGGTTCATCGAGGGGTTTTCGAAGATAGAAAATCCGATCATGGAATTGTAGAAGAAAAACAAGAAGTTTGTTTGGACCGAGAAATGCGCGGAAGCATTTCAGAGGCTCAAGGAGTTGTTGACAATAGCATCGATACTAAAGGTCCCGGACATGGACGCGGACTTCTTGGTATGCAGTGACGCATCCAAGGAAGGTGTAGGCGGAGTCTTGATGCAATACGGACGAGTGATCACTTACATTTCGAGGAAACTGAGAAGGCATGAGGAGAACTATGCGATGCACGATTTGGAGTTGTTAGCCATCGTATATGCCTTGAAGGTTTGGAGACACTACCTTATTGGATGAAAATTTGAACTAAAGACTGACCATTGTGGACTACAACACATCTTTACACAAAGCGACCTGAACGCGCGACATTGGCGTTGGTCGGAATTGCTTAGCGAGTACAACTTTGAGATTACTTACATAAAAGGAATAGTGAACCGAGTGGCGGATGCATTGAGTTGGAGACCACACATTTTTTCGGTGTTGCCTCTTCAAATGAATCTGTGTGAAAAGATTCTAACTTTAAAGCGTGATGATGACTGGTAAAAAGAGGTCGAGGGTTTTATCGGACAAAACACAATGATGGTACCACGATTTGAAGGATTTTCGTTTGATAGTGATGGATTATTGAGGTTTAAAAATCAGATCTACGTACCGTTGAACGACGAGTTGAGGATGTTGATCCTGAGCGAGGATCATAGAGTAGTTTACATGGCTCACTTGTGAGTCACAAAGATAAGGGTAGACCATAAACCCTTATTCTTCTGGAAGGGAATGAAGGCCGACATAGTCAACTATGTGGCTAGATGTCTAGAATGTCAACAAGTAAAAGCTGAACATAGACACCCAACCAGATTACTACAACCACACGCTATTCTGGAATCAAAATGGGAGGTTATTTTGATGGATTTTATTGTTGGATTTCCACTGATGGCAAGGAGACATGACTTGCTTTTTTTAGTAGTAGACACTCTGAAAAACAGTGCTCACTTTATTCCTGTGCATACAATGTATCAGGCACATGACATAGCTAGAGTTTTCATCAGTGAGATTGTGAGGTTGCATGGCGTGCCTAAGAGGATTATATTTGATCGAGGATCGATGTTTACTGGATGATTTTGGATGAATTTCCAAGAGGCCTTGGGAACCCAACTTAACTTTAGTACTGCGTATCACCCGGAGACTGACGAGCAGACCGAACGAATGAAAAAAACCTTGGAGGACATGTTGCGCATGTACGTGATGGACCAACAAAAGAGTTGAGAAGAATTCTTGGCACTAGTGGAGTTTGCTTACAACAACAGTTACCAGAGCACCATTAATATGGTGCCTTTCGAGTTTCTTTATGGGCGACCATGTCAGACGCCTTTGAGTTGGGATCGGCTTGAGGATAGGGTCCTGGTGGGACCAGAAGTGATCCAAGAAATGGAAAAGAAAATGAAAACAATAAGACAAAGAATTAAAGAAGCGCAGGATCGACATAAGAGTTATGTCAATGCGCACCATGTAGACCGTAGTTACGAGGTCGACGATCGAGTCTTCTTGCGGGTTAAACAACATAAAAGTTCGATCAAGTTTGGGAAGGGAGATAAACTCTCTCCTAGGTTTGTGGGACCTTTCGAGATTATGGAGAGAAAGGGGCATGTGGCCTATTGACTAGCCTTGCTTGATTCTTTGAGGCCCATGCACAATGTTTTTCATGTATCTGTTTTGAGACATTATATTAGTAATCCTACACATGTTATTAACATGAGTTCCTTGCAGGTGACGGACGAGGGGGTGCTCACGGCTGAGTCGATCCGCGTCTTGGATCATCATGTTTGACATCTATGATGTCGAACGATAGAACAGGTCAAGGTCCAGTGGGACAATTATAGTCCACACTCGACGACCTTGCAGGACGCATATGATATGCATGAGTAGTTTCCATTTTTGTTTGATATATAAACATATGATATTGTGATACACTTTATTTCGACATTTATACTGTGAAACTTCGGGATGAAGTTTAGACCAAGAGGGGGTGTATGTAACATCCCGCTCTGGCACAGTGAGCGAACTTATTCTTTGAGGACACTTGCTCACAAGTGATCCAGATTATTATGCTATTAAAACTTTTGATTTTGATTATGAGGCGTTATGGGTTGATGACATGTTGTTTTACTGCATTGACATAGACAGGTGCTATTGACTCGATTTATTGAGTGTGTAGGATTTTGGACCTCAAGGATGCAAAGGCATCGATGGAACCCCTTGGACTTAGGATCGAGTCAGGGAGTGTACCATTGGGGTTTGATTGTTTTACTATGATATTAGTGCATCTGATTAGATGATATGATATGGATATGTTCTGACATGATTTGTTGATGATGCAGGCTGATGATAGCTTGCCAACCAGACTCACATGTGGAGTAAAGGGGTCACACACGACTACCAGAGATGTTGAGGGAGAGGTGTGGATAACAGCCTTGCCATAGCCTACTAGCACTCCCTTTGTGCCTTGAACTGTAGGTTAACGTTTACCTAGTTTGAGAGGACCCACGATGCCATGAGGGTAGACTGCGACAGTCGCTCACGATGATTCTAAGGGACGTGCAATAAGGCAGGCACCTTATTCCTTAGAGGCCCTTAGTCTTCCACAAGTTCACCTGGCGGAGTATTGACTCCAGGGGTTTTTTATGTCTACCAAGTCAGTCAAGAGTCGAGTGGCACCCTTGGAGCACGTAGTGCGTCCTGAAGGGCACGTCGCGCAAGGGAAACAGATTAAGGCAAGTGGAACCCTTGCAGCACCTAGTTCATCGGGAAGGGCACGTCGCGTTGTTGATGATAGGAATGAACCTAGATGGCCTTAGGACAAATAACGTGTCAAGAAATTTTTAAAACAAATTCCCTAATTAAATGTCGCCCTGTACAAAAATTTAAGGTTTAAGTCTAAAATATTCTAGTGGTAAAATTTTATCTCTCTAAAAAAAATAATAATAACAATAATAATAATAAAAATAAAAATAAAAACCACATAAATAATAATTATGAGCTTCGTTAAATCTTGTAACATGAAGGGAATAAGGAATTTAATTTATTCATTAAAAATAAATAAATAAAATATGTTGGAATCAAATTTAAAAGAAAAAGGGAATTAATGGTTTTATTATTTTGATAATTTTAAAATACTAATTAAATGAGAAAAGGGAAAAAAGGTTAATTTCCACACCTGCCTTTTTGAGTTCTAATTAAAAAGGGGAAAGAGGGAAAATCTAAAAAAATTAGGAAACTAGGAAAAGAGGTAAACATAAAAAGGGAAAAAGAGGAACTTAAGGGAAAAAGTGGAAGGTCAAACTTAGTAAAACATCTACCATTTAAGAGATTTCTAATTTAAACTGAACCAACAATTTGATAAAAGGGAAAGTTATTAAAACCTGTAAGAGAATTTGGGGACACCTAGGAGTGATTCTAGGAGTAACTCTAGGTGGGAGAGGGAAATAAAGATAATTAATTAATTAAAGAAGTTAATTTATGGAGGAAGGAAGGGGATGGGTGACACTTGTATGGGGAGAAATTTTTAGAAAATTAATTATAAAAACTTAACTAAAAGAGAATTTTTGGAAAGTAAGGAACCACAAAACTCTATATAATGAAGGGAGGTGATGGAGGTTGGATTTGCTTCTATTTTGCGTAATGTTACGCTGCAGAAATATTTACTTGGCCGACTTAACTTGTGGGAGTTGGGATACCCAGCTCGATGAGGATTGGTAGCTCGGCCTTGTGAGGCGAGCTGGGAGCTAGTCGAAATCTCTGGATAGTGAGTGTGTGGCCCCTTTATGTCTCGGGGGGCTAAGGGGGAAGAAGAGTACCCCTAGCATTGGCTGGGAGGTACCAGTGAAGTCTCGACGGTCGACGAGCGGGAGTTGCACGAAGCGCGGAGGACATCATTCGAAGCAAGCGATCAGGCAACAGTACGCTCTCTTCATTTTTGTATGGTAGAATGTATTAGGACTTAAGCTTGGATCTACTTATTTAATGGAAAGGTAAAATGATTTTTTTTTTAAATTGGTGACTGAAACTTTCCTTAGCCTAGCTCGATGGTTGTTGACTCCCATAGCCTTCATTTTCTCACATGTATTGACCACCTTGCTGTGTTGATTGTGACCTTTGTGGTGGTTTAGCCTTCATCCCTAGCTCACCAGTCCTCACCTAAGCAGTCGGCCTTGAGGCTGATCTATGGTCGTCGCCTTAGCGTTAAAAGACCTATGGATCTCAACACCTTGCTTTTCTGTGTGAGGATGATGAGCGAAGGATGAACCTGTTAGCGAACTACCCTTGATGTTTATCCCTGGCTGATTGTGGATTCTTGCATCTGGCAATGACCTCTGCGTGTGGATTATCTAGTGTCCTGGTAGGTTTTCTCTTTGCCTTGACTGATAGAACCCCCAGCAATCATTCCATGACCTTTCCCTTTGGATCCTTGTGTTCTCTTACTATTGTCTGCGTTGTATTGGAGCTATAGCAATGGAAGCACAGATTGATTCTGTGTCTGCAAATTTTTGGTTATTTTGGAAAATGGAAAAACGCAATGGTTTCATGTCTACATTTTTATTTATTTATATTCTAGTAATGGAAAAACGTTTTTTGTGTGTGTGTGTTTTTCTTGTATGTGTTGTTTAGTATTCTGGCAATGGAAAAACGTTTTTTTTTATTTGTTATTCATGTCTGCATTGTATGGGTATTATGGCAATGGAAAAACGATTTGATTCTTTGTCTGCAATTTTTATTTGTATCTTAGAATGGAAAAACGTTTTTGTGTTTTTCTTGTCTACATTTTCCCCCTTGGTTACTACAGTAATTGCTTATTATTAATAACAGGAAAAATGCAATTCCCTTATGGGGTGTTGTCACAGAGATTTGTTTATTATATAATGACAGGAAAAATGAAATCCCCTTCTGGTGTGATGGCACAACGATTTTCTTTTTATTTAATGACAGGAAAAACGAAATCCACTTCTGGTGTGTCCCTGTACATGTTTTTCCCTTTTAAAATGAGATTGTGATAGCTGATTAATTACCCACATTTTTTTCATTCAAAACATGGTTGAGATTGTGGTTAAATGCTCACGAATTGCCATTCAAAACATGTATGAGATCGTTGTTTAAATGCTCACATTTTTCCATTCAAAACATGTCTGAGACCATTGTTTAATGCTCACAATTTTACCATTCAAAACATGTCTAAGACAGTTGTTTAATGCTCACGATTTTACCATTCAAAAGATGTATGAGATCGTTGTTTAAATGCTCATGTTTTTCCATTCAAAACCTGTCTGAGACCATTGTTTAATGCCCACGATTATTGCCTTTAAAAGTTGACTTTGATTGTTGTTTAAATACCCACGATTTTTCATTTAGAATGTTGCCAGAGATTGTTGTAATTACCAACGATTTTTCCTTTAGAATGTTTCCAGAGCTTGTTGTAATTACCCATGATTTTTCCTTTAGAATGTTTCCAGAGCTTGCTATAATTACCCATGATTTTTTCCTTTAGAATGTTGACTGAGCTTGCTGGAATGACCATGAATTTACGAGAACCATTGCTACAGTTAATTGGCTTGTTAATTGCAATGTTAAATGCTATATTAATTGTCTTACTAAATGCCAGAAAAATTGCTATAACATTGTGAATGGTCAGCAGATTCCTACTTATTGATTAAATGCCGCAACGAGTTAAATGGTTAAACAATTATGTAAATTGCCTTGTTTTTGCGCTATTAGTCATTATGTTAACTGTCATATAAACTTCCTCACTACTGTTATATTAATTGTTATGTTAATTAACATGATAATCGCCTTGTTAGTGCTATAATACTTTTTATGAAAATAGTCATGCAAACTACCCTGTTATTGCTCAATTAATTGATTATGTTAATCATTATGTTAAATTCCTTGTTAACTGTTGTAATAAATTGTTATGTAACAGATATGTAATTACCTTGTTTATTTTCTACAACAATGTTATTAGTTGACAATTTCCTTCTCAATGATAATAAACAGCTAGTGTGGTTAGTTCAGTTATTATATCTAGACAAATGTTGAGGTTTAACTGTTCATAAGTGCTATAGGTAGCATTCCACTTTAAGAATGTTAATGTTGTTATTCAAGTTTATGGTTAGTTGGATTTATAGATATCGCCTAATTGGTAACCCAGACTCGTTAAATTTGAGTCTTAATTCATGTTAAGTTCGATGGGTAACTCGTTGACTGATGGAATTTAGGCTGGTTAATTGATCTGTAATTAATGCCAATTTAAGTCATAGATAACGACCTTTTAGCCTTGATTAATGTTGTTGTTCATTTTAATTAATGTTTGTACTTGGTTTTGTAAACATTTACTGTGCTTGGTTTGCTCACTGTAAGGGTTCTAGTTACTTGTGTAATTAATTTTGGGTCATTAGGATGATTGTCCTTAGCTTAGTAGGTTTGGTCTGCTTGTGTCGGGTAGGATGTAGACACTTTCTTGTTCCTTAGAATAGTCGCTAGCCCTGAGACCTTAAATGGTAAAAATCAATGGGAGCTTGGGCTTGAGCGTTGCTTAGGTGTCCTAGAGGTCCTAACCATTGCAGGGTGGGACAGGTGGGTAGTCATTCTTATTTTTCGTCGGTTGAATGTCGTACATTGCTTCCCGGTGCTTGATGTGCTTTTATGTTAGGCTGTTATGTTGTTGTTGCATGAGTTTCATGCACTGTTTCATCATCGTGTTGTGATGTTGAGTATAATGTCATTATTACCTTGCTACACACACAAAGAAAAAAAAAATATTTAAGGGTGCTTTTACCGGTTGTACATCATAGGATTCATACCATATGGGGATGTTACAAAAGTGACAACAATGTTGAATTTTTTCCACAAAATTTTCCCATGTGTATTACTTGCATACAAATGCTTATATTTCCTAGGAGGCAATTGACCAAGGTCACCCACAATAATGATGGATCTACCATCAAAAGGACATCATTATTTCTCAATAAATGCTTCTTGTAATCGAGAATATATCTATATGAATAACCATGGTCCTAGAAAGCTCATTTAATCAATCAAAATATATTGAATATACCTCATTTATTCTTGAAATATTGCAAGAGATTGCCCTTGTAGTGGTCACATATATTTGATAGGAATTTTCAACCCCTTGTATTTTTGTATAGTAATGGCCCATGACATATTTAGAGGAATTTGATTCTAATTTCCTCTTGTAATAGGTGTGATGGAAACAATGTTTGGATTACTTATGTCAAATGGAAAACCAATATACTTATCAAAAATAACAATAGTGAACATTTGAAGTTGGGGGGAATTAGTACCAGACATATATAAAATTTTATGGTTGTAACCAATTGCACCATTAACTAATCCATATTCAACCCACAAGTTAAATGTCAACGTGACATGTTGAACAGGGCATAACAAAACCTCACATAATGATTGATCATCATCAACACTGGAAATTTCATCCCGTCTTGTATGCTCAACTGCAAATCGTGCAATTGGAGAATTTAATGATTTTAGCATTTTCCTATTATGCAAGGTGACCAAATCATTTGTTGGGAACAAGTGAATTGATGAATTAAATAAAATCATTTCCATAGGAGGGAAACACATATCAACCTGTGACATAAGAAGATCCCAATTATCAATAACGGGTTCAACGTTTCTTATGTTAGCCAAGAGTTGTTGAAAAACGACCTGCCTTGGATGATTTCCTTGATGTCGAAATAATGTATCCAAAGTAACAACAATGTTGAATTTTTTCCACAAAATTTTCCCATCTGTATTACTTGCATACAAAGGCTTATCTTTCCTAGGAGGCAATTAACCAAGGTTACCCACAAGAATGATGGATCTACCACCAAAAGGACATGATTGTTTCTCAGGAAATGCTTCTCGTAATCGAGAATATATCTATATGAATAACCATGGTCCTAGAGAGCTCATTTAATTAATCAAAATATATTGAATATACCTCATTTATTCTTGAAATATTGCAAGAGATTTCCCTTGTAGTGGTCACATATATTTGATAGGAATTTCCAACCCCTTGTATTTGTGTATAGTAATGGCCCATGAAATATTTAGAGGAATTTGATTCTAATTTTCTCTTGTAATAGGTGTTATGGAAACAATGTTTGGATTACGTATGTCAAATGGAAAACCAATATACTTATAAAAAATAACAATAGTGAACATTGGAAGTTGGGGGGAATTAGTACCAAACATATATAAAATTTTATTGTTGTAACCAATTACACCATTAACTAAGCCATATTCAACCCACAAGTTAAATGTCAACGTGACATGTTGACCAGGGAATAACAAAACCTCACGTAATGATTGATCATCATCAACACTGGAAATTTCATCCCGTCTTGTATGCTCAATTGCAAATTGTGCAATTGGAGAATTTAATGATTTTAGCATTTTCCTATTATGCAAGGTGACCAAGTCATTTGTTGGGAACAAGTGAATTGATGAATTAAATAAACTCATTTCCATAGGAGGGAAACTCATATCAACCTGTGACATAAGAATATCCCAATTATCAATAACGGGTTCAACATTTCTTATGTTAGCCAAGAGTTGTCGAAAAATAACTTGCCTTGGATGATTTTCTTGATGTCGAAATAATGTATCCAAAGTAACAACAATGTTGAATTTTTTCCACAAAATTTTCCCATCTGTATTACTTGCATACAAAGGCTTATCTTTCCTAGGAGGCAATTGACCAAGGTCACCCACAAGAATGATGGATCTACCACCAAAAGGACATGATTGTTTCTCAGGAAATGCCTCTCGTAATCGAGAATATATCTATATGAATAACCATGGTCCTAGAAAGCTCATTTAATCAATCAAAATATATTGAATATACCTCATTTATTCTTGAAATATTGCAAGAGATTTCCCTTCTAGTGGTCACATATATTTGATAGGAATTTTCATATCATAATGTATTGTTTTTGCATGTATATTGAAAGCAATTGTTCATGTTGCAATGAGCAAAAGCAACGGACTATGATCATTAGCTATTGAAGTGAAAAGAGGATGAGAAATACAATGAGTCATAAAAGACTTTCTAGTTCCAATAGTGCCTTGTATAATCATGTGAAGAGGATCACAATGTTCATATTCAATTGAGTGTCATAATATGATCTCAAAAGAAAGTCATTTTTTCTCTGACAATGATATTGGTAAAGTAATTGTGGTGAAAGAATTTTCAACAATAACACCCCTAGATTGGGAATTTTTTATAAAATATATAGCTTCTTATACAAAACCAATTGAAATCATTGATTTCTCCCAATTAAAGAATAAATCAAAGTACTTTTGACCAAGACTCTGAAGGTAAAAAATAGTGACATTATTTGGAGGTATCAAGCAAGAAAAAACCTTCCATTTTTCAAAATCGTATTGAATAATGGTTGCTTGTTCATGGGAATCTTCATATTCTTCAAAATTATTAGAAGATATAGGGGAACGATCAACATTCCATGCTCGATATCATGAAATGGTTTGTAAAAAAGTAACTCAGTCCAACAAAAAGTCTCAAATTCATCTGAAGCCTCACTAGGAATAGAATAAAAACGTAGCCAAACTCGAACAATGGCATGAATATATCTATGTTTCCATGGTTCTTTCTTACGATTTGCATCAAAGGTCCATGATCTTGTTGTTTCTATCATAGACAAATAATGAAGAAATGAAGGTCGATTTTGATATATTTGAATAAAACTATCTGAAGATGAAAATCGATGGGCATCATTTGATACTTTCTTGAAAACCTTTCTACCAACATTTAAGGAAAATAATTTCCTACTACAAACAACAATAGGTAGTTTCAATAACATATGGTAGGTTCCTTGTGCACCAATGTCGCAATCAACAAGGAACCTTCTGTATGCACACATTGCAGGAGCTTATGAGCCACTTGCATTTGAAATTCTAGTCAACATATCTTGCTAACTTTTCAACCTCTTTTTTTCCTTGCAAGCATACTTTACAATATATTTCAAGACAACATGACGAGAAACCATTGGTTGAGAATCAACATTAGCACACCACATTTCAAGAATATCAACATTATGAACATTTAGTGTATCATAATTTCATGTAGACTCATATTTATTTTTCCCTTTCTCATCTATGAACAATATTGAATCATCGTGAACCTCCCATGGAGCATTGTACCGACGTGTGATAATAGACCCTTTTTTCGAAAACAATAATTTGCACTGCACTTTGTATGTATTTGAACACAATTCAACAAATTCTTGTAATCATCATGAGGATTAGAAGAGAGAATTTTTTCACTATTTAACATGCATGGATAATAATTTACACTTCGAGGAACCATAATGTTTCATCAATGAATATCACATAGATTCCATGTTGTTACATATTTATCAAAGAATTTATTTACAGCGTGCACATTAGAAGGGTTTGACTGATCCAATGTGTCCATGTTTGGTGCACCTTTCTCATCTATGAATAATATTGAATCATCACAAACCTCCCATGGAGAATCGTATTGGCGTGTGATAATAGACCCTTTTCTCACAAACAATAATCTGCACTACACTTTGTATGTGTTTGAATACGATTCAACAAATTCTCATAATCGTCATGATGATTAGAAGAGAGAATTTGTTCATTATATAACAGGAATGGATAATCATTTATGCTTCGAGGAACCTTTATGTTTCATCAATGAAAATCACATAGATTCCATGTTGTTACATATTTATCAAAAACATTCTTTACAACATGCACATTAGAAGGGTTTGACTAATCCAATGTGTTCATGTTTGGTGCACCTTCCAACCACAAGAAACCATGGGTGTGGGTTGAACCTCTATGTTACCACTCATACCTAAAAACAATATTTATATGTGTGTGTGTGTGTGTGTGTGTGGTGCACATTCCAACCACAAGAAACCATGGATGTGGGTTGAACCTCTATGTTACCAGTCATACCTA
>ML783592.1:381744-400253 GCA_009831015.1 Picea engelmannii
ATATATATATATATATATATATATATATATATATATATATATATATATATATATATTTGTTTATATAATGTGTTTTTTTATTGATACAATACATGCAATTAAATAATTATATGATGTCTTTTTCTTATATAATATATCATATTTTTTTTTGATATTATGTATTAACATTTTTTGTTATCAAATAATAAATATAATGTTTTTTCTTGATATAATAATGTGTTTTTTATATAATAAATGTAATCAAACATTAATTTTTCTAATAATCAAATAATAAATATAATGTCTTTTTCTTAATATAATAAAATGTTTTTTTTAATATAATAGTAATCAACTATTAATAATAATTAATGTTGATATTATTTTTTTATATAATATAATTTACTTGTTTTTCTATTTTTCCAATCATTTGTTATTTCTAAAGTTTGCACCAGATTATTAAGGAATTTGTTATCCCTAAAGTTTGTACCATTTTTTATCCCTAAAGTTTGCATCAAAGTATTAAGGCATTTGTTATCCCTAAAGTTTACACCAAACCAAACGGTTAAGGCACAAAGCTACGACACCTTACTATTAAGGCATTTGTTATCCCTAAAGTTTGCACCAAAGGCACAAAGCTACGGCACCTTAGTATTGCAATAATTTGATTGTTTGATTAAAAAGTGGAACACGTAAGGTAGATAGGGTAGAAAGGTTATAGATTTGGTGACAATCTTTTAAATGATTAACTAACCACAACATTTTATTTAATGTAGAGCATTTACTTTGAGAGTCATATATTAATAATTATAATAGAATATTGATATTATTATTTTTATATAATATAATATATTAATAATTATAATAGAATGTAATATTTTATATATCTAATAATTATATAAAAAATGTTTAATATAAATGTTGTATTTTTTTAATATATTAATATTGGTATTTAGTTTAAAATATAAAATAATGTAATCAAATAATTAATATTAATTTTTATTATACAAGTAATGTAATAATTATATGAATTTTTTTTTTTAATATTATATATTAACATTTTTTTAATTAAATAATAATAAATATAATTTATTTTTTTATATTATATTTTTCTTAATATTATGTATTAAGATTATGTTTTTAATCAAATATTAAATATAAAGGTTTTTTCTTCATTTATTTAATAAAATATTAACCAGGTTTGAATTTGTTTCCTTTAAATTATAGAAGGTCATGCATTTTCCTTTTTACTTTCATTTTCATTTTTATGGTTCTTTTGGTAAGTTATTTGAAGCTTTAGAGACATAGATCTGTTACCTGCAGTAGATATATTTTCACCTATATAGTTAAACAAATAAAGGGATGGAGGCTAAAAAATATAAGATTATGTTTTTAATCAAATGTTTTTTTTTCATTTATTTAATAAAATATTAACGAGGTTTGCTTTTGTTTCCTTTGAACTGTAGAAGGCCATGCATTTTCCTTTTTACTTTCATTTTTATTTTTATGGTTCTTTTGGTAAGTTGTTTGAAGTTTTAGAGACATAGATCTGTTACCTGCAGTAGATATATGTTCACCTATATAGTTAAACAAATAAAGGGATGGAGGCTAAAAAAAACACAGCTTGGTATCTACTGACTGTGGCCCCTACTTACAAGTTACACTTATGATAGATTAATACTATTTATTTTTGCAACTTATTGTATACTGCTTTTGTTATTTGGGCTATGCAAGTTCAGAAAATTACTTGATATTTTCATTCAATTAGTTTATGTCCTCAATATGGCCTCTGTAAAATTCAACCGCGGTTTAGCTGGTCAAATAGATTGTTGTTTAGCACTTTTCTTTTGTTAAAATTTGGGCTCCAACTATCCGTGTGAAGGAACTTTCTCTCTGCACTTCTTATGTTTTAACTTTTAAATTCCATCATACCATGTTTTAAATTCTTTCGTAACTTGTAAGAAAATCTAGGTTATAGAGGTGGGTGGTCATGTTGCTTGAACTATCTTTGACCGTCTCAATGAGATCCTACTTTGAACTATCTGTATGGTAGATAGATCAAGCCAAGAGACGTAATCTTAATCTGCACGACTTTTTCTCCCATGAAATATTATGAGGATCTAAAATAGTGTCCATTAAATTCTTCTCTATGATTAAAATCCTATTAAATTTGACCATTTTTAATGTATGCCTATTGACTTAACTAGTGCATGCATGCAAGAAAGAAATTGACATGCGGGATTATGTTATAAAAATGAAAGAAAATGTATATCATAAAACTAAATGGGAGCGTGATCAATTTTAACATGTTAATTTCTGAATATAACTAATACAAGTTGTTGAAGTAACTATACCAAGAAAAACACCTCAGTATTATGGGTGCAATAAAAATTGAAAGCTTAGGTAAAAATGGCGAGAACTAAGGTTTGATGCCTATGCCTACCCAAGTTCTGACATTCTTAGATTTCCCCTTCTCATAGTTGTCGTAGATCCGCCTGTCACTACCCCTGACAAAACAACATGAACTCAGAAGGAGGGGTGAAAACCCCCTCTTATCAGAATGTCACAACAAATGCAATGGATGGAACCTGGGCAAGGAGAATGCCCTTTGAACCTTCGTCGCACCTTTTTGAACAATTATTACAAGATGAATAGGGACAAAAAAATGAAACGGGCATGGACGTGGAGTCGTCACATCCGAGAAGGATTGTTCTCTGTCACTGATTAAAGCACTACTACTATCTCGAAAATGGCCTTTACTAGTTAGCTTGTCTATTAAAATTAAATTATGTCTGCATAATTAAGGAATTTCTTGCAATCGACAACTCTATACTAAAAATGGTCTTCTTGATTATTACATGTTGTACCCTATACTTATGGTCATTCAAAACATCATCTGTTGAATGCACAAGGCAAGACATTAGTAGGTTTTGAACACGTTTTACACTATTAAACTTTGACATACGAATTAGGTTCTTTTCGTAGTTGTATGCACCCAGATCGCATCCTTTGCGTCTCTGTAAATATTTCTTGATTTAATAATTTTTTTATTGTGATCACTATCCTTGTCGTAATTGCATCATTGTATTATGGAAAACGATGGCAGTTCTATTTTTTATTGTCAACTTCATCATAGTAGATTATTTCCGCTCCCTTGATCTTTTGTATAGAGTTTTGGTAATTACTCCTTCGTAATCCGTTTGATGATTTGTTTTGTAAAATAGACTATTTTGATTAACATATTGTAACGTTTTATCCTCTATAGGAAAAAGGCTTCCTATCGCTTCCTCTTGGTTAAAAATATAAGTTCTTCTCTTGATTATATTCTCTACTTTATTTATATATATATGTCCTATGTGTTTTATAAACAAAATACATGTGCAGGGATCACAAAGCCACATAACTTGATTAAATGTTTGTTTGTTTTACTTGCGCAAGTGAATAATTTCGCATGGACACGAATCGATGATGGGTCCTTTTTCTTGCAAGGGAACCCATCAGACGGATTACAAACCCACTCCTCCTCCCGAGTCATGGAGAAACTACTTCGCAAGGGAAAAGGAAGACACTCTGATATTCAATCGAGATCTAAGATAAGTTATGCCTTGACTCATTTTATTAATTCATTCTTTTAATGGATTGGATGTTAGTAAGGTTATTAATACCATTGTATTTCTCTTTTGCAGGTTGGGAAAATGACAGTGCCCATGGTGAAAGAAGCGTCATGTCCACAAAAGGTATTCAGGTTCCATATTTTCCTTCCACTGGTCCATGCGTGCACTCACTTCAGTTACATACAATTTTATGTAGACTTCTTAAAACTTTGTTTAGACTAGTTATTGGGTTCTTGGATCGATGGAAAAACCAAGTTGTAAAATTTTGGTCAACGACCTATTTACTATAATAAGTGTATTTTTTGTCAAACATTTTTCGACATCACGCTAACCCCCGTGGGCCTAGCCCAGGTCCCTTGGGCGTCCATAGGACCTATGACAGACCCACAGAAGGGTTGGCACAATGAGGCCCAGATCCCATAAGCGCACATTTTAAAACATATATAAATATTTTGTATATATAAAACATATATAGTATATGTTTTATATATATCAAACATATCAAACATATATGTTTTATATAAATTTTAATTTTTTTTGGTTGTAATTTTAATTTTAAAATTTTGTATTAAAATTTTTGTTTTAGGTTTTTAATTTGGGGTTTTTTATATATATTTTTAAATTTTGGGGTTTTTTTCCACCTTTTTAAAGTTTAATTTGGCTATAATTTTTTTTACATTTTCTTAATTTTTTCTACTCTCTCTCTCTCTCTCTCTCTATATATATACTAATTTTATGGGTTTTTTTTTCTCTTTAGTTTTTTAGGTTTTTCTTCAATGGTTTTTTTAATATAATTTTTTTTTTAATTTTTAATTTTTTTTCTCAATTCTTTTTTTAGTTTTATTAATTGATCCAAAAAAAATGAATTATATTTTTTTGGTAGATATTTAAAAACAATGTTATTTAACTACAATTATTTTCTATGTATTGAAGTAAATGTTTAAAAATGTGTTAAAAATGATATTTTTCACTATATTTAAAAAGTATGGAACCATAACTTAATTAAGGACACATAATTATATGAAAAATCTTGATTTAAAAAAATAAATGGTGCACAACATTTTTAACATTGGATGGTGCTCATATTTTTGATGAGCAGCTAATGCATGACTCTGCAACCCTGCTAATCTATGCACACGCACATTGATGGCTCCCTCTCTGGGAGGGGATCTACCTCCAGATTCCCCACCCCCTAACATGCAGGCCTTCTAGGCCCTAGTTTCATGCTGTGCCAAAGCTACCAAGATTTCACCCTCCCGTTTCGTCAAAAAGGCAGTCAACATCCCCAAGGTCATAGTCTATGCACCCTCAGCGCGACCATTGGCACTTAGGCTCACAGATCGAGGTTTAATTGGACAATTTACAGGTCTATGGCCATCTCCAAGAGCCATACACATCTGGTTGGAAGAAAACTAGCGCAAACTGATCAAAGGGAAACTGTCGGCAACCTTTTGTGGTAAGGGATTCTTCGCCTTTTTATTTGAAAAGAAAGAAGATAGAGATCTAATCTTTTGTAGCGGCCCCTATTTCATGGGGGGTAGAGGAATGTATCTAAATAAATGGACTCCAGACTTTAGCCCAGAAAATGATATCCCCTCTGCAGTACCGGTTTGGGTCAGGCTACCCTTCCTCCCCCTGCATTACTGGAATGATGAAACAATACAAAACATAAGAAACACCATTGGCAAGTTCATCGAACATGCTGAGCCAAAGGAAGGCCTTCAGTCCTGTGCTAGAATCTGTGTAGAAGTAGATTCGGAAAAGGGTCTTCCAAAAGAAATACAATTAAATCTGGATAGTTGGACCTACATTCAACAAGTGGACTATGAACAAATCCCCTTCAAATGTAAAATTTGCCACGAATATGGCCACTTTGCTAAATCTTGTCCCCAAGCCAAAGATATTCAAGACCAAGATCCTAAGCAAGACCAATGGCAGCAACCCAAAAGGAAGAAACCCAATGGGAAAAATCAATAGATCCCACACCAAAATCAAAGGGAAAAGACCACAGATCCAAAAGAAAAGACCTCTGGATATCCCCAAAAAGGAGATTCAAGTCATAATCGTGTGGTAGATCTCAACCATTATGGTAATCCACCTGATGCCATCGAACTCCAAGAATTCAGTGGGAAAGGAATAGAAGTAGAACAAGGAGGAATCGACGCACCCCTAGAAAAGAAAAAAGAAGTTTTGGAATTGAGCGAAGACCCTGCCCAATCTCCACACATTCAAAGCCTAAAAAACCCAGAAATATCAGAAGAAGAGGGTTGTGAATCCTCAGACAATGACTCTGAAGTGGAATTATCCCAAACCATCAACAGAAAGAAACCAGGAAGGAAATCTTATCGAAACAAAAGGGAATCAATAACGAATAGGGAAAAGGAACTAGGGATTCAAACAACCATTGAGTAATCCTTAAAGAAAGATGGAAAAGTCGGTAAGAACAAAGCATCCCAGCACAAGGGAACAAGCTCTCAATCCTCAAGAGGGGGGGCACCCAAAAACCCCGTTAAATGATGAAAATTGTCTCCTGGAATTGTAGGGGATTAGGTAGTAGCCATAAGAAAGAAGACCTCAAAAAACTGTTACAAGTAGAAAAACCTTCAATCCTCATGCTCCAGGAGATGAAACTGGTGGTACTGGAAACCCTCAATGACCTCCAAAAAATATGGCATAACGATGATGGACGCGCAGTGAGCTCCAGAGGGGCCTCAGGTGGAATCGAAATTCACTGGAACATGGAAATTTTTTCCCTGCAAGAGCAAGCGTAGACTCAATTCTTGATCTGAGTGAACCTTCTTTAAAAAACCTCAGGTGTGCTCTATTCCATCATCAATGTTTACATACCAAATAATTACAATGAAAAAATTAAATGTTGGCAATCTATGATAGACCTCACCAAAGAAAATCCCCCCCAAAACCTCACCATCGCAGGAGACTTTAACACAACCAGAGAAGCAATGGAAAAAAGAGGAGGTTCGGTAGTCATAGATCAATTTCGAGAACGGCTGGAGGACCTCATCTCATACCTATACCTTTATGACGTCCCATCCAGTAAAGTGATCTACACATGGAACAATAGAAGAGCAGGGCCCGACCATATCGCAGCCAGACTAGATAGATTCCTAATTAGCAGTGAATTGTTGGCCCTCCCTGATAAGTCATGCTCAAAGAACCTCCCCTGAGAAGGATCATACCATCGACCCATAAGACTGACCTTTGGAAATAAGAAGAACTCATGCCCAATTCCCTTCAAGTTAAATCCCCTGTGGCTAGAAAGACCAGAGATACTTCAATCCATTGCCCAAATTTGGAACCAGTGGGTCACAGGATCCCCAAACTTCATATGGGATCAGAAACTCAAATCAGTCAAAGATATGCTAAAGAGATGGGCTAAAGACAATCTGTGCAGTAAAGCTCAAATAAAGAAGGCCCAACTGGAGGCCCTCCAAGATGAAATGGAAAGTGCAGAGATCCTACAGAGCCTCCTCACCCACGATAAATCCCTCCACAAATACTATATTTGGGCCCTAGCAGAAGAAGAAATGGCCTGGCGGCTAAAATCCAGGAGCATCTGGCTGAAGGCAGACGACCAAAACACCACCTTCTTCCACAACCAAGCCAAAGTCATAAACTGGGTCAATTAAATCTCTAAACTTAAAACTCCTGAAGGGGAAACACTTCAGGACTTTGACCAAATTAAGATTCACACCTCCTCCCACTTCCAATCCTTGTATATAGCCTCTGGCAAAGACCACGATCACCTCTCTGATATTTTTCTCGAGCATATCCCCTCTAAGATAACCGAGGTAGACAACCACCTCCTAGACCGACCCATAAAGGAAGAAGAAATCTGTAGAGCCCTGAACCACTTTCATGAAGACAAATCCCTGGGTCCGTATGGCTTCACTCTTCATTTCTATAAAAAGTGTTGGCCCATCATTAAAAAAGATTTCACCAGAATTCTTTGTTTGGCCCATAAAGCCAAAAAATTGGTTGGAGCAACGAATCCCTCCTTCGTAGCCCTCCTCCCAAAAGAACATGGAGCCTCCTCCCTAAATATATTCAGGCCCATTCCTCTCTACACCATTTCTTATAAGATCCTAGCCAAAATAATTGCAAGCAGTCTTAGTCCCCTCCTCAACACGTTAATCCTTCCAAACCAAGGAGGTTTTGTCGTAGGAAGCTAGATATGGGATAACTACATCCTCGTCCAAGAAGAAATCCATTCCAGGAGAACTCGTGGGGAGTCTGAAATGGCAGTAAAACTTGACATGGCCAAAGCTTTTTATAGAGTGGAGCACAACTTTCTCTTCAAAGTCATGCACAAGTTTGGCTTCAACCAAAATTTCATGAATTGGATCAACTCATGCATCGAGTCTCCCTAGATAGCGCCCCTCATAAATGGTCGACCAAGCCCCTTCTTCAAGATGTCTAGAGGCTTAAAGCAGGGTTTACCTCTCTCCCCTATCCTCTATGTGCTCATGGCAGAATCGCTAAATAGAATCCTCGAATGGGAAATTTCCTCTGGTAATATTCTTGTCTTAAAAATAGCCCAAGGAGTGAAAAGACTAAACCACTCTCAGTTCGCAGAAGACATAATTATACTGAGTGGCGCTTCCAAAATTCTGGCCAAAAGAATCCTTCGAGTTCTGGACACCTTTCTCACCATCTCGAGAGGCTCTCTAAATAAAGAAAAATCTCAGATCGATACCTAGAACGTCTCGGTAGGCACCAAGGCTGGAATAACTCAAATTATGGGCTTTGCTATTACCCAAGACTGGAAATCCTTCAAATATTTAGGCCTCCCCCTCTGTCTCAAAATGCTCCCTGGAGAATTCTGGCACATCCTCCTTCAAAAGTTCAAGGGGGAAATGGAAATTTGGGGAGCACGATGGCTAAACCCAATGGGTAGGGTGGTGTTAATAAAGTCTGTCCTTTTGGCTATCCCCATGTTTCAATTCTCCACCCTCCTCACCCCAAAGGGAATTCTTCAAGCAATGAGCCAACTCATCTGCAAATTCTTATTGCAGGGAGGGGCCTCAAATCACAAAAATCTCCACCTAGTAAAGTGGGAAACGGTCGCCCAGCCGAAATCCAGGGGAGGCCTGGGAACCCGAGACCCCAAAATCACCAACTTGGCAACGAGAGACAAACTTATGTGGAGACTAATCACAAGGGACAATGACTAGTGGAAGCAGACACTCTCAAGCAAATACAGGCTAGGGAAAAGAATAAAAAGCATGGATAAACCGCACCTCAACCAGACATGATCCCAAATCTGGAAACTAATAAAGGGAGCCTCCCCCTTCTTTAGAGAGCACCTCTCCTGGATTTTGGGAAATGGAAAATCAATAAAAATATGGCAGGACAGGATCTTCAGGGTAACCTTCAACCCTAGCGATGAGAACCTCTCAGATCTAAAAGGTTGTATGTTGGGATGGGGAAAGTGTACTTTGTTTAGTATCTCATCTTGGAACAAGAATGGTAGTTGGAAAGACTAGAACTTGGGGAATGTACCCCAACATTTAGCAGAATAGGCTCAAGGCCTGATCATGCTTCTAAAAGGGGAAACACCCATCCAAAAAACATGGCCAGACAATAGGGGTTGGGGTAATCAGGGGTACTCAGTCACAACAATATACAGCCAGCTCAATAACATGGGTGGGCAACAATCCTCAACAAAATGGAAAAGCATCTGGAACTGGGACTCCCTCCCAAAAATTAACTTCTTCAACTGGAATTTAGCATATGGCAAGATATTAACAGGGGAGAACCTCATGAGGAGAGGCTTTCTTGGGCCCTTCAACTACCTTCTCTATAACAATAATCAAGAAGATATCAACCATCTGCTATGGGACTACCCCTTCGTAAAAAGTTGTTTTAACCTAGCTTACGGGGACCTAGCCCATTTTATACGTTGGCCATCTCCCCCCCATCCCAACCTCGGGAACTAGGAAAAATACTACCAGGGATCCTTCAAAGACAAGTCAGTATTGAAATGAGTGTGGCGGGCGCTAGCAAAATTTCTATGCTGGCAGATCTGGAAAACAAGAAATAGGAAAAATTTTCAAGGCAAGATAACCCCCCCTCAAACAGTAGTAGTTAAGGAAAAGTTGCTACTCTCTGAAGCTATATGTTCTTGACCTATGAAAATTGAACATACAACAAACTGGAATGGCGGGGAAAAGGAATGGATGGCAAGATTCAATCTCAGTACTGTTAAGTACCCTTAGATAGCCCCAAGATCAAGATGACACCTTCACCACACATTCAACATGGAACTTTGGATCCAAAAGAAAAAAACCCACACTCTATGCTTCAATGGAGCCTCTAAAGGAAACCCAGGGGAGGCAGGCGCAGGGGGGATCCTTTATGATCCCAGGGGAAAAAAAGAGTCTAGGTACCACTAGAATCTAAGGACAGACACCAATAAAAAAGCTAAGGCATACGCTCTTCTCAAGGGCGTTGAACTGAACCATTCCAAGGGAATAAGAAATCTTGTTGTCCTAGGTGACTCTCTCACCATAATAAGACTGATCATCAAGGGAACAAACCCCAAAGATCCCAGCTTAAAAAAAATCTTGGACAGAACCAGGCTGGCCTCCAAATAAATCAAGACTACCGTCTTTCACATCCTTAGAGGCAATAATAGCGAAGTAGAAAAGATGGCTAATGCAGCCATCGAGACAAATCTTGACACTCTCAGCATCGATGGAGTTTTAACCCAACCACCCTGTATTAATGAACCTGCAAGAGAGAGTTTTGGATAGCAAAAGGACTTCCCCCCCATGGGGCTTAAGCATCCCTCACGATCACATGGATAGGAACAATGACAGCTCCAACCAAGTGTGGCAAAAAGGAAACATCCTCAACCTCCTGAGTCGAGGTCCACCGCATGCCCATAAGGATAGTCACGACATGGCTAGGTGGACGCTTTCAGTCATCCACGTGACAACCTGTCATCGCAACATTTGGCATGTGTCATACGAGGACTCTCTACCTCGATCGTACAAGATGATCTCTTCTTGAAGAAGTGAAAAATCTACTCCTCGCATGGGAAATCTGGTGTACCCGTCTCGCCTATGTGGACATGATGGCTAGGCCTCTCATCTCCCCCTTCGATTCATCTCCCCTGATGTTAGCCGTCCCTCCATGGCGACCCTTAGTACTATGTACAAGAATCTTCCCACAAACTTGTGGGTTCATTCGTCATCCCCCTCCTCAGCAAACTAGCAGTTGTCCTTGCTCTCTGCGTGGCCCTCATGGGAATGCCACTCCACTCACTCGCCTCTCCAGACCCCCTAGGTTCTTATTGCGGCCTCCTCGCCACCTTGTAGCCATTCCCAATTCCCTTAGAGAGCTCCTTGGGTTGTTCGATGCTGTGAACTGTTCATTTACAAATCTTGGAGCCTTCATCTGCTCTTGCTCCCCCTTTCACTCCCTGCTGCCTAGTCTCTTGGTCATCCCCCCTCGCGCTTGCCTTTACAACTGGGCCCTATGCAGAACCGACAAGAACTGGCCAATTCTGGCCTCTCCTCTGGTGACAGTGAAATTCAACAGGAGAATATAGTGCAGGAAGACTCAGACACCTAGCTAGAAGACAATTGGGAACCTAAATGTGGAGGATGCAACAGCCTTCGAGAGCAATTGGTAGTGTTGAGTGCTAACAAGGCTTTCGATATGGAAACTCTCTCCCAACACCGTTTTCCGATTAGTAACTTACAGGACAAAAGAGAGGCACAGAGAAGTCAAATTGCTACCAATCAGGAGCAGATCGACACCCTTCATCTCAGGATGGACCAGCTTGAGGACACGCAGCCCCCTACAAGCAATGAAAAAGCTTAGCAAGGATATTCGAGGAATATCCAGTCCAATTCGATTAATCAGGTACTATATCTAAATGTGCCCCTCTCCGACTTCCGGAGAAATGAGCAGCATCCCAGAGTGGAGAAAAACGTCTAAACTAATCGGTCTTGCTATCAAACAGATCTATGTTTTGTTGTATAGTGTATTTAAGTGGCTCCTTCTGCAGAATATATGTAGGAAATTCACCACAGTATTTTTCGTAAGCAAAGGGGATATATGAACACCCCAATTTTTGTAATCATCCTAAGAGAGAAGAACTCAAACACAACCTCTCAGGGTTGTTTTTCTTTTTGTAACCTCAGTAGATTTATCCACACCGATTAATATATTTTTACCAGTTCGCGTTAAAAAAAAAACATTGGATGGTGCATGAAAATAGATGAAAAAACACCGTTGAGAAAAAAAATTGAACAATTTGAAAATAAATGAAAAAACAAGCATTTAAAAAAAAGTGGAAACCTTATGTATCAAAAAATTTAAAATATCATAAAACCACCTAAAAAGGGAGGGGCGAGCTACTAGTAGCACCATTTTTAAAAACGGGGTAAAAAGCTTGACCCTAAAAAAAACGAGAACTTTGTAGAGCTCTCATTATGTTGGTAACTATGTTATACGTTCTGTGTGCAACTGTATTATCAATGCAATGTGTTCTCTGTGCAAAGGTATTTTCTGTACAGTGCATTCTATGTAACATTCCTTGTGTTTTCTTTTGGTTTGAATGTGGAGACCATATTTTGTTGCACCTTTGTATTCATACCTAGGGACACATTTCCATTGTGATAAAGATTTTGCTTTCCCGTTACACTTAATCCTTTCTATTTTATCAAATGGTCTTTGTTTCAAGAGATCGGGTCACTTTTTTTTTCTCCTCTATTAATTATAAGTCTTCAAGTCGGGCCCTACTGGTTTCTCCCAGTCAACACCCATGGTCAAAATCACTATAAAGCGTCTTTGCCATGACTTAAACCCTTTGAGTTTTAATCGTTGTGGTTTTAGGTTTGAACAGAGGTCGTTACACCACACAACCATTTATCCAAAGAGTTATGTGCGACAAATCGTCAACCTTGAGACTTGGAATGTAGTCCCTAGATGAAGTCATTTCCCAAAATAGTTATGGTGTTATTAAAAAAATTTACAGACTCGACAACATTTCATTGTATAGTTATATTCGAACTCTGTAAGTTTGTGTGGCAATGCCAAAATCCCTATTCACCTAAAACAAAATAGAAACAATGTTTCTTCGTATGTATTTACTGGTTATTAGATTTCTCTTCCGAGAAGGATTGTGCTCTATCACTGATTAAAGCACTACTACTATCTCAGAAATGGCCTTTACTAATTAGCTTGTCTGTTAAAATTAAATAATGTGTGCATAATTAAGGAATTTCTTGCAATCGACAACTCTATACTAAAAATGGTCTTGATTATTACATGTTGTACCCTATACTTATGGTCATTCAAAACATCATCTGTTGAATGCACAAGGCAAGACATTGGTAGGTTTTGGACAAGTTTTACACTATTAAACTTTGACATACGAATTAGGTTCTTATCGTAGTTGCATGCACCCAGATCGCATCCTTTGCGTCTCTGTAAATATTTCTTGATTTAATAATATTTTTATTGTGATCACTATCCTTGTCGGAATTGCATCTGTGTATTATGGAAAATGATGGCAGTTCTATTTTTTTATTGTCAACTTCGTCACAGTAATTTATTTCCGTTCCCTTGATCTTTTGTATAGAGTTTTCGTAATTACTCTGTAATCTGTTTGATGATTTGTTTTGTAAAATAGACTATTTTGATTAACATATTGTATCGTTTTATCATCTGTAGGAAAAAGGCTTCCTATCTCTCCCTCTTGGTTAAAAATATAAGTTCTTCTCTTGATTATATTCTCTATTTTATTTATATATATATGTCCTATGTGTTTTATAAACAAAATACATGTGCAGGGATCACAAAGCCACATAACTTGATTAAATGTTTGTTTGTTTTACTTGCGCAAGTGAATAATTTCGCATGGATAAAAATCGATGATGGGTCCTTTTTCTTGCAAGGGAACCCATCAGATGGATTACAAACCCACTCCTCCTCCTAAGTCATGGAGCAACTACTTCGCAAGGGAAAAGGAAGACACTCTGATATTCAATCGGGATCTAAGATAAGTTATGCCTTGACTCATTTTATTAATTCATTCTTTTAATGGATTGGATGTTAGTAAGGTTATTAATACAATTGTATTTCTCTTTTGCAGGTTGAGAAAATGACAGTGCCCTTGGTGAAAGAAGCGTCATGTCCACAAAAGGTATTTAGGTTCCATATTTTCCTTCCACTGGGCCATGCGTGCACTCACTTCAGTTACATACAATTTTATGTAGACTTCTTAAAGCTCTGTTTAGACTAGTTATTGGGTTCTTGGATTGATGGAAAACCCAAGTTGTAAAATTTTGGTCAACGACCTATTGACTATAATAAGTGTATTTTTTGTCAAACATTTTCCGATCTACTGTATCAGATATCTTTTCTATGATAATATATCAAAATAATGTATTTGGGACTTTTATTCTTTTCCACCTATACTCAACATATTAGCAGAAATTTCAATACAGTCTATTTATACTTTTCATTTTGAAGTATTTTTATTTTGTACATTAAATGAACAACAATCAAATAAATAAGTTATCATGGCCATTACACACACACACACACATATACACTAAACTATAATACTTCAGATAAATGTCACTATAGGTACTCTTACACAGTGGCAAGCCACGAATCTAACAAGGCTATATAGTCCACTTAATAAATAATGATTTATAAGTATAGAAATATAAAACAAAGCATTAATTGTACAACATCAACAATATTGCATCAACAATTCAAGTACATAGCTGAGATACATATATGAAGACTGATGTTGGGAAACAAATGGAACAACCAGGTTGGACCCAATCATAGAAACAAAACAACCACGATCACTTGTCCTAATCATCCCCTAGCCTGACCATGACTCCATAAGGACAAATTGAGTCACACTCCTTAGCGATTGTCACCTTCCACAGTACAAAAAATGTTTTTCCTCACACCAGATGTGTTCATAACAAAAAAAATAGTTCTCATTCCTTAACATACTAAGAAGTGTCTTTCCTCCCACATATGTTGTATTTATCTTCTTCCTAGGACCTTCCATTCATTTCCCTCCTTAGGGAAATTCATAGCTTTACAAATCCAACATGGTTGTTCCATTTGTCTTCCAACATTTAATTTATTAAAAAAAATTGTCTCATACATGTGCCCATCAAAAGAGGACAGTTGGGAAAGTCAAACATTTTCCCAACAGTGATAAAATAATAATTACATAATCCAAAATTCCAAATTCGTATTTTCCATAAATGACAATTTATTTTCAAATCTGAATTTCCATAAATGGAAATTTATTTCTAATTTTAATTTGGAATTTATTTTCTAATAATTTGAGTATATTACATCTTCTCCCCCTTAAGTACAACATTTTCCTCAGTGTTCAATCATCTCTCAGAATAGAATTGGATAATATTTCAACATATCTTCTTTCAATTCTGAAGTGGCCTCCTTAGGACTAAAGTGCTTCCATTGCACTTTTACCTGGGCGATGGCTTTGTTTCTAAGTATCATTTCTTTCCTTTCCAGAATGCATAGAGGTTTTGCTTGGAACTCACCTTTTGGTTCCACCTGCACCATGTTACAATCAATGATGTGAGTAGGATCATGAATATATATTTTAAATAATGAAACATGACTAACATTATGAACTTTTAAATTTGCAGGAAGTGTCAGCTGATACGCCACTGGTATGATTTGAGTTAAGATTTAGAAAGGACCACAAAACCTTGGTGCCAACTTGGAAATTTCCTAGCTTTAGGGAGCTTCTCCTTGATTTGAATTTTAGATATATATCTTCCTCAATATTGAATTCTTGATGTCTCCTTTTTAGATATGCATAGTTTTTTTGTCGATCTTGTGCCTCTTTCAAGTTCTGTTGTACCCTTTTAACCATTCTCTCCATTTATTGGAGCATTTTTGGTCCCACCATAATCTTTTCAACTGGATTATCCCAATTGATTGGGGTTGTGCATTTACTTCTATATAATACTTCGAAGGGACTCATCTTAGTTGATGCCTGATAACCATTATTCTAAGCGAACTCAACTAAGTGAAGATACTCTTCCCACTTAGTTGGTTTTATTCTTACGTACATTCACAACATGTCTTCGATAATTCGGTTTGTTCATTCTATTTTCCCATCCATTTTTCCATGGTAACTTGTGTTGAAATTAAAATTAGTACCCAAACCTGCAAACAAGTCTTTCCAAAAATTGGATGTAAATTTGACATCTCTATCTGAAATCACCATCTTAGGAATTCCATGCAATCTAAAAATTTCTTTCATAAAAATTCCAGTGATGTTAATCACTTTGTAATTATATTTCACAGGTATAAAATGTCCAGACTTACTTAGATTATCAATTACTACCATGATTGAGTCATTTTGTCTTTGTGTCTTAGGAAAACCCGTGATGATATCCATCGAAATAATTTCCCATTTCCATTCAGGGATAGGAAGAGGTTGTAATAGACCTACCTTTACCTGTTGACAATCTAAACATCTAGACAAATATTTAGCTGTTTCATTTTTCATGTTAGGCCAATAAAGTTTTTTTTTTAAGGAAGCTATCATTTTTTGGTATCCTGGATGACCAGAATATAGCTTTTTGTGAAGCTCGTCAATAATTGTGATCTTTAAATCAATAGAATTAGGTACTTATAACCGTTCTTTGAACCTTAACAACCCATTTTTATCTATACTTAGATATTTTTTGTTCATATTTTTTGCATTTCCTTGCAGTTTTGTTGTTGCTTGGATGTAATTTTCATCATTACTACTTCCGGATTTTATCCTATGCTCGACATCATTTTCTGCCTTGATGATAGTTATTTCATAAAGCCTATTAATCCTCCGACTTAGTGCATTTGAATTTTTTTTTCTTTACCCTTGATGTGTCATACTTCAAAATCGAACTCACTTAAAAAGACCAACCATCTTGCATGTCTTGCATGGAGATCTTGTTGACTGAACAAGTGTTTTACACCACTGTTGTTGGTTAGTAACATAATTTTTCTTCACATTAAATAATGTTGCCACATTTTTAATGCATGAATCACATCTTCTAATTCTAAATTGTGAGTCACATAGTTTTGTTCATGTTCTTCCAATTTACGTGATTGATAATAGATGGCGTGTACATATTGTGTTAGCACACCTCCTAATCTCTTTTTACTCGCATCCACACAAACTATAAAGTCTTTATCTGGATCTGCTACTTTTAGGATAGGTGTTGTAGTTAACAGTCCCTTTAGCTTATCAAAACTGTCTTGGAATTTTTGCGACCAATTAAATTGTATTCCCTTTTTATGTAGCGATGTAATAGAATAAAAAATTCTGGAAAATCCTTCGATAAGCCTCCAATAATAATCGTTAATCCCCATAAATGATCTTACTTATGCTACATCTTTATGAATAGGCCATTCCATAATGGCTTTAATCTTTTTTGTGTCTACTGCAATACTATCTTTTGATATTACGTGCCCTAAACACTGTATTTTTCTTTGGTAGAAATCACACTTATCAAACTTAGCATACAAATTATGTTCTCTTAAAGTATGTAATGATATTTTTAGATGCTCTTTATGTTCTTCTTTAGTCTTTGAATAAACTAAAATATCATTGATAAAAATCAGCACGAATTTATCTAGATACTGGTTGAATATATTATTCATCAAGCACATAAAAGTTGTTGGTGCATTAGTAAGTCCAAACATAATCATTACAAATTTAGAGTGCCCATAATGTGTTCTAAATGTTTTTTTTTTACCTCTTCATCCTTTATCCTGAATTGGTGATAACCATACCTCAAACCTATCTTAGAGAATATTTTTTCTCCTCCAACCTCGTCAAAGAGATCGTGAATTCTAGATAAAGGGTATTTATTTTTAATCGTCATTTTATTCAATTAAAGATAATCAATACATAGTGTCAGTACACAGTGTCAGCGTTCCATATTTCTTTTTAACAAACAAAATTGGTGCTCCCCAAGGTGAAACACTTGGTTTGATATACTCTTTGTCTAATATTTCTTGTAACTAAATTTTCAGTTATGTTAGTTTGGATACACTCATTCTATAAGGTGCCTTGGACACCGGGGCAGATCTAGGTAGTAGATCGATAAAGAAATCTATCTCTCTCATTGGAGGTAGTTCTGGTATTTCTTCCACAAATACATCTTTGAATCCATGTAGGACCGCAAAGTCTTCCATACTTGGTTTTTTTTCTTTCTTTAAGAGATTAGTTACTTGAACAACATATACTTGGAAACCCTTATTAATACATTTATTAAATTGCATTGCTGATATTTTCCTAACATAAATAGGTTTTTTGATTCCCTGTACTGTTCTAACTATATTATTTTCATGCTTGTATACAAATGATTTTTCATATCAATCTATGATAACTTTATGTTTTTCCAACCAATCCATCCCAATAATTATATCTTAAGACCCTAAAGGTAACACATCCAGATTTAATTTTGTAATCTGGCCATTTATACTGAGTCCACAATCATAAATAAATTTTGTTACGTTTCTTTTGGTCCCCGTTGCTGGCTATACTAACCAAGATTTAGATGTTAGGATATTTAGACACTTAGGAGTTAGTTAAGATCTACTTGGTCTAATATTTCGTTAGGTAAAAGTGTGTTTCTTTAGTATGCATTAGTATGCATTTGTAGTTAGGAAATCCGACGGTCACGATATGTTCCCGACATAGAGTGATCCGACGGTCACGATATGTTCCCGACATAGAGTGATCCGACGGTCACGATATGTTCCCGACATAGAGTGATCTGACGGTTCATACTCTTCTCGATCTTAACGGCCATTGATCCGTGGCTTAACACCCGATTGGTCCATGATCTCTATTTAAAGAGCATGGAGGGTCATTTGTCGATG
>ML783592.1:404130-421486 GCA_009831015.1 Picea engelmannii
ATCTGTGGCTTAACACCTGATTGGTCCATGATCTCTATTTAAAGAGCATGGAGGGTCATTTGCCAATGATCGATTGTGAGAAACTCTCTTGTAAAATCTCTCTGTAATCTTTTTCTTTGCATTAATAAACTGCTCCAAGTGGTTGTGTTGGCTGGGGCCATGGATGTTTCCCCGTAGGGGTTTTACCACGTGAAAACATCGGTGTGTTGATCTTTGATCTGGTTATGTGAGTGGTTACTGAAGGTGTTCGTCCTCTGTTGGAATACCTGTGTTGTTGAACATTAGCATGTTTTACCTTCTTTAACTTGTTCGATTCTACTAAATCTAGATTAATATAACTCATACTAGCTCGTACGTCAATTAGTATAGAAATGTTATTGAAATGAATTTTACCTTCAACTTCCACAATAGTGGATTGATGATCTGCGCACACTCACTGGTCCATACAATTTTATGTAGACTTCCTAACTCTGTTTAGACTAGTTATTGGGTTCTTAGAACGATTGAAAACCCAAGTTGTAAAATTTTGGTCAGCGACCTATTCACTGTAGTAAGTGTATTTTTTGGCAAACATTTTGCGATCTACTATATTGGATATCTTTGCTATGATAATAGATAAAAATAATGCATTTGGTACTTTTATTCTTTCCCACCTATACTAATCATATTAGTAGAAATTTCAATACAGTCTATTCATACTTTTCATTCTGAAGTATTTTGATTGTGTACAGTAAATGAACAACAATCAAAGAAATAAGTTATCATGGTCAATAGACACACACACACACACACACACACACACACACACACTAAACTATAATACTTCAGATAAACGTCACTACATGTACTCTTACATAGTGGCAAGCCACGAATCTAACACGACTATATAGTCCACTTAATAAATTATGATTTATAAGTATAGAAATATAAAACATAGCATCAATTGTACAACATCAACAATATAACATAAACAATTCAAGTACATAGCTGAGATACATATATGAAGACTGATGTTGGGAAACAAATGGAACAACCATGTTCCACCCAACCGTAGAAACATAACAACCATGATCACTTGTCCTGATCACCCCCTAGCCTAACCATGACTCCATAAGGGAAAATTGAATCACACTCCTTAGCCACTCTCACCTTCCACTGTTCAGAAGATGTTTTTCCTCACAAAAACAGTTCTCATTCTTTAACATACTAAGCAATTTCGTTCCTCCCACATATCTTGTATTTATCTTCTGCCTAGGACTTTCCATTCCTTTCCCTCGGGGAAATTCGTAGCTTTACGAATCCAACATAGTTGTTCCATTTGTCTTCCAACATTTAATTTATTAAAAAAAATTATCTCATACATGTGTCCATCAAAAGAGGATAGTTGGGCGAGTCAAACCTTTTCCCAACAGTCATAAAATAATAATTACATAATACAAAATTCTAAATTCATATTTTTCATAAATGGAAATTTATTTCCAAATCCGAATTTCCATAAATGGAAATTTATTTCTAATTTCAATTTGGAATTTATTTTTTAATAATGTGAGGATATTACATCGTCTCCCCCTTAAGTACAACACTATCCTCAGTGTTCAATCATCTCTCGGAATAGAATTGGATAATATTTCATCATATCTTCTTTCAATTCCCAAGTGGCCTCCTTAGGACTAAAGTGCTTCTATTGCACTTTTACCTGGGTGATGGCTCTGTTCCGAAGTATCATTTCTTTCATTTCAATAATGCATAGGGGTTTCACTTGGAAATCACCTTTTGGTTCCACCTGCACCATGTTCAAATCAATGATGTGAGTAGGATCATGAATATATCTTTTCAATAATGAAACATGAATAACATTATGAACTTTTAAATTTGCAAGAAGTGTCAGTTGATACGCCACTGGTCCGATTCGAGTTAATATCTCGAAAGGACCACAAAACCTTGGTGCCAACATGGAAGAATTTTATAGATTTAGGGAGCTTCTCCTTGATTTGAATTTTAGATATACATATTCCTCAATATTGAATTCATGATGTCTCCTTTTTAGATTTGCATAGTTTTTTTCTCGATATTGTGTCTCTTTCAAGTTCTATTGTACCCTTTTTACCATTCTCTCCATTTCTTGGAGAATTTCTGATCCCACCATAATCCTGTCAACTGGATTATCCCAACTGATTGGGGTTGTGCATTTCCTTCTGTATAATACTTTGAAGAGACTCATCTTAGCTGATGACTGATAACCATTATTGTAAGTGAACTCAACTAAGTGCATATACTCTTCCCACTTAGTTGGTTTTGTTCTTACGTACATTCACAACATGTCTTCGATAATTTGGTTTGTTCATTCTTTTTTCCCATCCATTTGTGGATGGTAACTTGTGTTGAAATTCAAATTAGTACCCAAACCTGCAAAGAATTTTTTCCAAAATTAGGATGTAAATTTGGCATCTCTATCTTAAATCAGCATCTTAGAAATTCTATGCAATCTAAAAATTTCTTTTATAAAAGTTTCAGCGATGTTAATCGCTTTGCAGGTAGATTTCACAGGTATAAAATGTGCAGACTTACTTAGTGTATCAATTACTACCATGATCGAGTCATTTTGTCTTTGAGTCTTAGGAAAACTTGTGATGAAATCCATCGAAATAATTTCCCATTTCCATTTGGGTATAGGAATAGGTTGTAATAGACCTGTCGGATGTTGATGCTCAACCATTACCTGTTGAAAATCTAAACATTTAGAAAAATATTCAACTGTTTCATTTTTCATTACAGGCCAATAAAGTTGTTTCTTTAAGGCAACTATCATTTTCTGGTATCCCGGATGACCAGAATATGGATTTTTGTGCAACTCATCAAGAATTTTCATCTTTAAATCAATAGAGTTAAGTATGTATAACCTTTCTTTGAACCTTAACAACCCATTTTTATCTATACTCAGATCTGTTTTGTTCATATTTTTTGCATTTCCTTGCAATTGTGTTGTTTCTTTGATGTAATTTTCATCATTATTGCTTGCAGATTTTATCCTATGCTCGACATCATTTTCTTCCTTGCTAACAATTATTTCATAAAGCCCACTAGTCCTCTGACTTAGTGCATATGCAACTTTTTTTTCTTTACCCTTGATGTCATACTTCAAAATTGAACTCACTTAAAAAGGCCAACCATCTTGCATGTCTTGCATTGAGATCTTGTTGACTAAACAAATGTTTTACACCAATGTTGTCGGTTAGTAACATAATTTTTCTTCACATTAAATAATTTCACCACATTTTTAATGCATGAATCACATATGCTAATTCTAAATCATGAGTCACATAGTTTTGTTCATGTTCTTTCAATTTGCGTTACTCATAACAGATGATGTGTCCATATTGTGTTAGCACACCTCCTAATCCCTCCTTAATCACATCCAAACAAACTGTAAAGTCTTTATCAGGATCTGCTACTTTTAGGATAGGTGTTGTAGTTAACAGTCCCTTTAGCTTATCAAAACTATCTTGGCATTTTTGTGACCAATTAAATTGTATTCCATTTTTCTATAGCGATGTAATCGGATAAACAATTCTACAAAATCCTTCGATAAACCTCCAATAATAACTGGTAATCCCCATAAATGATCTTATTTCTTCTACATCTTTAGGAATAGGCCATTCCATAATGGCTTTAATCTTTTCCAGGTCTACAACAATACTATCTTCTGATATTACGTTCCCTAAATACTGTATTTTTCTTTGGTAGAAATCGCACTTATCAAACTTAGCATACAAATTGTGTTCTCTTAAAGTCTGTAATAATATTTTCAGATGCTCTTTATGTTCTTCTTTAGTCTTTGAATAAACTAAAATATCATCGATAAAAATCAACACGAATTTATCTAGATACTCGTTGAATATACTATTCATCAAGCACATAAAAGTTGTTGGTGCATTAGTAAGTCCAAACGGAATCACTACAAATTCATAGTGCCCATAATGTGTTCTAAATGTTGTTTTGTTTACCTCTTCATCCTTTATCTTGACTTGGTGATAACTAGACCTCAAATCTAGCTTAGAGAATATTTTTTCTCCTCCAAACTCGTTAAAGAGATCGCTAATTATAGATAAAGGGTATTTATTTTTAATCATCATTTTATTCAGTTGACAATAATCAATACATGGTATCAACGTTCCATCTTTCGTTTTAACAAACAAAACTAGTGCTCCCCAAGGTGAAATACTTTGTCTGATATACTCTTTGTCTAACAGTTCTTGTAACTAAATTTTCAGTTCTGTTAGTTCGGGTACACTCATTCTATAAAGTGCCTTGGACACCGGGGTAGATCCAGGTAGTAGATCGATAGAGAAATCTATCTCTCTCATTGGAGGTAGTTCTGGTATTTCTTCCAGAAATACATCTTTGAATCCATGTAGGACCGCAAAGTCTTCCATACTTGGTTTTCTTTCTTTCTTTAAGAGATTAGTTACTTGAACAACATATACTTGGAAACCCTTATAAATACATTTCTTAAATTGCATTGCTGATATTTTCCTAACAGAAACAAGTTTTTTGATTCCCTGTACTGTTCTGGCTATATTATTTTCATCCTTGTATACAAATGATTTTTCGTATCAATCTATGATAACTTTATGTTTTTCCAACCAATCCATCCCAATAATTATATCATAAGACCCTAAAGGTAACACATTCAGATTTAACTTTGTACTCTGACCATTTACACCGAGTCCACAATCAAAAATAAATTTTGTTATCTTTTTGTTGGTCCCCATTGCTAGCTATACTAACCAAGATTTAGCATGTTTTACCTTCTTTAACTTGTTTGATTCTGCTAAAGCTGGAGTAATATAAATCAGACTAGCTCTTGCATCAATTAGTATAGAAACATTATTGAAATGAATTTTACCTTCAACTTCCACAATAGTGGATTGATGATTTGCTCGTCTGCCATCTAGAGTTGCATTGATCTTATGCACACTTTTGCCAATGTCTCCAACTATTGAATCCTCTTGAATATTGTGGACTAAAGTCCTTTTTGATGGGTTTAAGAATGGAAAATTTCTCCGCGGGTAGGATTATCCACACTCCCAACATTTCAATGGTTCTCTGGGGTTATCCCCTACCTTCTTGAATCCTATATTAACTAGTTTATTTCCCCCTTGAGTATTTTGTGTATTAGAGTGATAGTCCTTCATTTGAAATCATTTTTCCATGTTACGGAAAGGGGCTGGTTGGAAATCTTTCTTATGTTGATTCATTTTGTCATGTTTCTTATCTTTCCATGCCTTGGGAATTTCAGATCTCTATTTTTAATATTCATAGCACATTCGAGCCTTTCAGAACACTTCATTTAAAGACTTAGGATTATCAAATTCAATTCTGTCTTTGTATGATTGTGGTATACAAATTAAAAACCTTTGTATTTTTACCTTATCTTCTTTTATATAAGGCACAAACCTCAATAGATCTAGGAATTTATTAATCAAATCATCCATAGCCATTTGTCCTTGTCGCAATGAGAAATTGAGATCTTTATTTGTACTATTCATAACACATTCGATCCTTTTGAAACACTTCATTTAAATACTTAGGATTATCAAATTCAATTCTGTCTTTGTTTGATTGTGGTAGACAACTTAAAAACCTTTGTATTTTTACCTTATCTGAACATTGATATAAGGCACAAACCTCAACAGATCTAGGAATTTATTAATCAGATCATCTATAGCCATTTTTCCTAGTCGCAATTCGTAGAATTCTTTAGTCTTTCTTTCATAATATATTTCTGATAAGTATTGCTTCTTGCAATACTTTTTGAATTCTGACAATTCCATTCGTCTTTCCTTCAATCTTTTCGCTAGCTTCAAGTCTTGCCACCAGATATTGGCTTTTCATTTCAGGTTATAGATGGCCATTCTAATCTTCATATTATTAGAGTAATTATAAATCTGAAAGTATTTCTTAATGTCTAACAAACATGCTTCATCTTCCTCACTAGTCTTGGATTCTCCATCAAAGGTGGAGGGTTTTATTTTTTTGGATTCTCCTTCCAGGTGATCAACTTGTTTTCTCTTTCTTCCTCTAGATGTCTAGTTTTATGTCATGTGTGTGTCTTCAGAAGAACTGCCTTCTTTTTCTGTTTCATGACTAGAGTTCTTGGAGGACTTTTTGTTGACCCCTTCTTCTCTTTCATTGTCTTTTCGAATCCTTTTTGTCACTATATTATGTAGAAACATTTCATTTACTTCCAGTTGGTCTTCATGTGCTTTCTTCAACTTTTTGTTATCTTCTTTAAACACGTGTAATTCCACAATAAGGTTCCTCATCATTTCCAAGACTTGGGTGGTTGAACTTCCATCACTGTGATGTTCTGGGTCTCTAGAAATCTCTTAATTTTGATTATCCTTAGGTCTGTTTCCTTCTTCATTTTGTGCTAACATTTTCACAATAGAGAATTTTTTCTGTTTGTAACAGTAAATATGTTCGTTATATTTTTCCTTCAAAAACAAAAATAAAATTGTGGTGCTGCCCTGAAGTCCAAGCGTTGTAACCAACAAGTCTGATACCATATGTAATGTACCCCAAATTTCACTAAAAATAAATAAATTGATAAGTAAACTAAAGTCAATTAATCATAAAAAAAGCGGTTCACGACATAAATATATTTTCTTATAACTCTTATTCCACTTGCATGCATATGAGATTTTACTTTACAGGATTATCCATCCTAAAATTCTGAAGGAGATTTAAAACCCAACATACAATTTTACTGTTATCATCCATTAAAACACAACGTTCTTAATTAGATTAGCTCATAACCTAATTTAACAAGAACTATGAAACCATGCTAATGTATTAGAGACATACATTTATTTTCATTGTTAAATTAGTAGCTATGACCGTCAACGTCCATAGCATAAGTACTAGGGTTACAATATACCCATGTCGACCATATTACACTAGTATAACAACTATGTTATAAAAAATGTAAACAATGCAACCCTTAGCAACAAGTTAAAATCCTAGTAGAAACAATTATGACCCTAGGAAGCATAACTATCAAAGTCCTAACATCTATGCACTAGGGGTATGTTCATATTACCACCCTACAAAAGTGTAACTAACTATATTTTAAACAAAGTATACGATGCATACATTGGCAACAAAGGTAATTACTACATAAATGATAACTATGTCCATCCAAACTAGGATTTAGACACATACAACCCAGCATTAAAGTGGATCGAGAATCGATTTGGAGTGGATTCCAAGTCATGCCTAAATATAGTTCATTATAGCCCATGGGAAGTTAAGTTATGGCAGGTCCATTAAAATGGTGGTAAACCTAACCAGTACCCTGCGACCTAACAGCATAGAGAACCTCCCAATGAGGTCTCACCACTTCAGTTGATGTCACATGGAAGAGGTGTGGGGTGGCATATCCATCGCTCTTACTCTCTAATCAAGAGGCTCTAGGTGTCATTTCTCTCCTAGTGGTCACCTCTTTGGTCTCATTTTCATTTTTCCTCTTCCCTGTATGCGACCAACGATTTTGGTAGTGCTCGACTCTGGTGAGGAAAGGAGGTACTAGTGTATCGGCAGGGTTCTCCATAATCACGGGTAAGTAAATCGATCTAATGCCATGAATTCTCTATGCAATGTATTCTCTATGTAAAAACATCCTCTATGAAAATGTATCCTTTGTGCAAATGTGTTCTTTGTGCAACTATATTCTCGGTGCAATGTATTCTCTGTGCAAAGGTATTTTTTGTATAGTGCGTTCTATGTAGCATTCCTTGTGCTTTATTTTGGTTTTAATGTGGAGACCATATTGTGTTTCACCTATGTATTTGTACCTGGGACACATTTCCATTGTTATAAATATTTTCCTTACCTATTACACTTAATCCTTTCCTTTTTATCAAATGGTCTTTGTTTCAAGAGATCGGGTCATTATGTTTTCTCCTCTGTTAATTATAAGTCCTCAAGTCGGGCCCTACTGGTTCCTCCAGTCAACACCCATGGCAGGAATCACTGTAAATCGTCTTTTCCATGAGTTAAAACCTTAGAATTTTAATTATTTTGGTTTTAGGATTGAACGGAGTTTGTTATATGCCACAACCATTTATACAGAGAGTATTGTGCGACAAATCGTCAACCTTGAGACTTGGTAACACAGCCCCTGGATGAAGTCATTTCTTGAAATAGTTATGGTGTTATTCCTTGCCATTCCATCACTTGGCTGAAACCTTCGAAGCTTATTAAAATTTGTTACAGATTGGACAACATTTCGTTGTATAGTTATATTTGAACTCTGTAAGTTTGTGTGACAATGTCAAAATCCTTATTCGATTAAAACAAAATAGCAACAACGTTTCTTCGTATGTATTTACTGGTTATTAGATTTCTCTATCGAGAAGGATCATTCTTTGTCACTGATTAAATTATTACTCCCATCTCAACAATGACCTCTACTAGTTAGCTCATCTGTTAAAATTAAATTCCATCTGCATAATTAAGGAATTTCTTGCAATCGGCAACTATGTACTAAAAATGGTCTTATTGTTTATTACATGTTGTACCCTATACTTATATTCATTCACAACATCATTTTTTGAATGCACGAGGAAATAATTTAGCAAGGTTTGAACACATTTTACACTATTAAACATTGACATACGAATTAGGTTCTTACCGTAGTTGAATGCACCCAGATATTTCTTGATTTAATAATTTATTTAATGTGATCACTATCCTTGTCGGAATTTCATCTGTGTATTATGGAAAACAATGGTAGTTTTTTTTTTTTACTGTCAACATCGTCACAATAATTTCTTTCCATTTCCTTGATATTATGTACAACGTTTTGGTAATTACTCCTCAGTAATTCGTTCGATGATTTGTTCTGCAAAATAGACTATTTTGATGAAAATTTTGTATCATTTTATCCGCTGTAGGAAAAAGGCTTAATATCGCTCCCTCTTGGTTAAAAATATAAGTTCTTCTCTTGATTATATTTTGTATTTTCTTTATATATATTTGTCCTCTGTATTTTATAAACAAAAGACGTGCAGGGATCAAAAAGCCACAGAACTTGATTAAATGTTTGTTTTTTTTACTTTCTCAAGTGAATAATTCTGCATGGATAAAAATTGATGATGGGTCCCTTTTCTTGCCATCGAACCCATCAGATTGATTAAAAACCCACTACTCCTGAGTCGTAGAGAGACTACTTCGCAAGGGAAAACAAAGACACTCTGATATTCAATTGGTATATAAGATAAGTTATGCCTTGACTCATTTTATTTAACTGATTCTTTTAATGGTTTTCATGTTATTAAGGTTACTAATACCATTGTATTGTTTTTTTGTAGGTTGGGAAAATGACAATGCCCTTGGTGAAAGAAGTGTCATGTCCAAAAAAGGTATTCAGGTTCCATATTTTCCTTCCACTGGTCCATGTGTGCACTCACTTCAGTTACATACAATTTTATGTAGACTTCCTAAAACTTTGTTTAGAGTAGTTATTGGGTTCTTGGATCGATGGAAAACCAAAGTTGTAAAATTTTGGTGAGCAACCTATTGACTGTAATAAGTGTATTTTTTGTCAAACATTTTGTGATCTACTGTATCATATATCTTTGCTATGATAATAGATAAAAATAATGTATTTGATACTTTTATTCTTTTCCACCTATACTCACCATATTAGTAGAAATTTCATTATAGTCTATTTATACTTTTCATTCTGAAGTTTTTTTATTTTCTACACTAAAGGTACAACAATCAAAGAAATAAGTTATCATGGCCAATAGGCACATATATACAGTTATATATATATATAGACACACACACACACAAAACTATAATACTTCAAATAAACTTCACTATAGGTACTCTTACATAGTGGCAAGCCACGAATCTAACATGCCTATACAACCCACTTAATAAATTCTGATTTATAAGTATAGAAATATAAAACATAACATCAATTCTACATCATCAACAATATAACATCAATAATTCAAGTACATAGTTGAGATACATATCTGAAGACTAATGCTAGGAAACAAATGGAACAACCATGTTCCACCCACCCGTAGAAATAGAAAAACCACGATCACTTGTCATGATCACCCCCTAAGGGACAACTGAGCCACACTCTTTAGCCACTGTCACCTTCCACGGTTCAGAAAATGTTTTGCCTCACACCAGATGTGTTCATAACAAAAAAAATAGTTCTCACTCCTCAACATACTAAGCAATGTCATGCCTCCCACATATGTTGTATTTATCTTGTGCCTAGGACTTTCCATTCCTTCCCTCGGGGAAATTCAAGGCTTTACAAATCCTTGATTTTTAGGGGCTTCTAGTGATAGAAATCAACTTCTGTCACTTGTAAAAATCAACTCTGAGTTAACTCAAACATGTTCCCCACTCATGGAGTCATAGTCAGTTATTTTTAACCTAGATGTTCCATTTGTATTCCATCATTTAATTTATTAAAAACGTTTGTCTCATAGATGTGTCCATCAAAAGAGGACAGTTGGGAAAGTAAAACCTTTTCCCAACAGTCATAAAATAATAATTACATAATCCAAAATTCTAAATTTGGATTCCCATAAATGGCAATTTCTTTCCAAATCCAAATTTCCATAAATGGAAATTTATTTCTAATTTCAATTTGTAATTTATTTTCTAATAATTTGAGAATATTGCATCCATCCTTGTTAACATAGTCCCCTCTCAACCATTCTCACCCACCCGTGGTATTTGAAAAGGATATCCCCTCTCCCCTTTTGTTTTTATCATCATGGTAGATGGTCTAGGTCATTATATCAAAGCCTCTATTATGGATGGATCTCTCCAAGGCCTCCATTTGCATGGGCTACAACCGACTGCCTCCTACAACCAATTTATGGATGACACCATGCTATTGAAATCTCCCATATCTCAAGAAGCCATCAAAATCGACAATATACTCAGTGATTTCAGTGAAGCCTTTGACACCTCCTTCAATTGGGACAAATCTCATATTTTCTTCTTTAACAACCCCCCAATAGTTCAAATTCATATCTCCCATCTACTTGAAATACCAATTTTCTCCCTTCCTTCCCATTATCTGTGTCTCCCCCTTTCAGGTTATGCAGCCAGAAATATCTCCTAGGTCTCCCTTCTCCTCTCCATCTCCAATCGTCTCAGCAACTAGACCTTCAGATCCCTCAACCTCCAATATAGACTTATCCTCCTAAAGTTGGTGCTTCAAGCAATCCCTGTCTATATGTTCTCATCCCTGGAAGCTCCGCAAAGTGTTATCAAAAGTATAAGAAACCAACAGTGAAACTTCCTCTGGTATGGACATGAATCCAATAAAAAATGGGCACTTGTCAGCTGGGACAAAGTATGCAATCTGAAATCTCTGGCAGGACTAGGTCTCCATGACTCGAGTAAGATAAATAACACCATAGGGGAAAAACTTTGGTGGTGCCAGCTCAAAACTCCAACAAAACTATGGGCCAAACTTTGGAAAAAAAAATACACCTCAAAAACCCCTCAACCTCAACTCATTTGGTTGATAGGTCAGATCCAAAGCTCTAACATATGGAATACAACATGGAAAAATCGACCGCTAATACAAGCTCGTCCCTTCTGCGAAATTAGGAATGGTCATAGTGCCCTGTTTTGGATGGACTCATGGCAACAATTCCCTCTACTGCATTCAAAATAATACCTCTGCCCCTACCAAGTACAGGCAGATTGGAAGAAACAAAAACTAGTTGATCTCGAGCAGGATGTCCCTCTTCACCCTCCGTGGCATAGTTGGAAAGCCTCCCCACAAGAACTATAGGTGACGACAAATTGTGATCTACAGCCTTGGGAAGAAATGAAAAATCAAAGGAAGATTTGTATAAGTGAGGATCCAAATGTTCTCATATGGGGGCACAAACCCAATGGAATGTCCACACTCAAAGAGGGATATCATCTATAGGAAAATTTCCAGAATCAATCGAAAGAAGTCCTTTGGAAAATAATATGGAAGTCCATGCTATGTCCCAAAGTATCCACCTTCTTTGGATTTTATTTAAAAATAAAATCCTAACCTAGGATAATCTAAGGTGGAGAGGGTTCATAGGACCCTCAATTTTCCATCTTTGTCAGCAACAGGAAGAGACAATGGAGCACATTCTCAATCATTGTTCATTCCGTGAAATAATCTGGGATCATGCTTCTCAACATATGAGGAGAACCAGAAGAGAACGAAAAAACATCATAAATACCATCAGAAATTGGGGAAAGAGATCCTTCCAAAGTCCTATACTGAATAGAATCTAGCAAATTCTACCAGGATTTATTATCTGGCTACTCTGGAAAGAAAGGAATAGATGCATTTTTCACTCCCAAGATTCCCCCCCTAATATGCTTTGGTCCAATATCCGTAAACATGTTTAGGACACAGTACATGCCCAATCCTAGACTCAGGATGACCTTCCCTCGGAACCCCTAGAAATCTCAATTCTTGCAACATGGCACCCAGGCCCTCCCTTGATTCCTTCTGGAACTCAACACCACAAAGATTCATCCCTATCTGTCTCCCATTCTTGGTCTCCCCCACCCCTAGGATTCTACAAAGTCAACTTTGATGGGGCCTCCAAAGGAAATCTCGGTTTAGCTGGATATGGAGCACTCATCAGGGACAGTCTAAGACACCTTCAGTACTTCTTGGTCGAGCATCTAGGATATGAAATGAACAATTCAAGTGAATTGTGGGGCCTTGTCATAGGAATCCAAATGGAAGTGAATGTAGGACTCACTCGCATTATAATTGAAGGGGATTCTAAAGTAATCAATAATATCGCTGCCAAAATTATCAATGGTCGTGATCCTGAAAAGATAACTCCTAGTTGGTGTATTTTGGGCCCCTTAAACAACTTGAAATCTCTTCTTCGACCTTGTCTCATGCTTATCACTTCTCACATCCATCAAGAAGCCAACTAGGTTGCAGACATATTAGAAAATGAAGGTGTCTCCTCTCCTTGGTGTGACATCTTCATCAACACGGGGAAATATCAGGACAAACAACTATTGTATCATTGCAAGGAGTTGGCTCTCCAATACATTATATCCCTGTATGGGGTGACATCTGGAAAAGGAGAGAAATGTTGCGTGCTAGCAGCTAGGGGAGTTATTTCCCCCAACCGATGCCCTCATTCCCATGCCATTTGANGGGAACTTAATGGCTATGCATACGAACTAGCTCTAGTGATCTGAAGTGGGTAATTTTCCTCGGGATAATGTCACTTCGAATTTCATGGCTTCCTCCACTAGCATTCAACCGACCGTTATGAAGGTAAGATATCCTTGGCATTCTGTCATTCATCAAGTTCAGTTGGTTATTTGGTTCTCTTTGTCTCATGTGTATTCTTTCGGTGTACCATCTCCCGTCACCTCCTTACCTGTGTTGTTCACCTTTCTCAACCTCCTTTTCGCCAGTGCAATGCCTCTAGCTTGGTCATCGCCTCTGTTGCCCAATATTTGTTGCTACCCTTCAATCATGCCCAAAGAGTGTGACAAACCCAAAAGGGGGCCCACAATATTACAATTTTGTCGCTAGGTGCATTCGCCCTGACCCTTCATAGCCCCTTCCTTCGACTAGTTCCCATGGAAGAGGCCAGAATTGGACTGAGACGGCCCCTCCTTCCCCTCATTACTAGAACTTTCCTCCACCCCGCTCTGATATGTATGACATGGGGAGCTTCCCGGTTGAAGAATAAATTCCTCCTCTTGTGCATCACCCCCTAGAAGCCCTGCATGAGCCTAGCCTCATCACCAGACCCCAAGGCCGACCTATGGAGCAAGGAAGTTGCTTGGTGGAGGAAGAAATTAACCCCAAATGGCTATCATATTTGATTGCCAAGAAATATATCCCAAATATGGATGAGGAAGACAAACCACTGACATATTTAGACATGGATACAACTCCTCCCGCATAAGCGGATGGGAAAATTGAGCATCTTGTGCCCAATCCCCATCGCTTCTTCGATGACCACTTGCAACTAATATTTGATATGCGGAGAAGTTTGGAGGATCAAACTCAGAATCAATGCACTCTCAGTCGATGCATGGACCTCATGTTCAAAGCCTTTTCGTATGTTTCATAGAAAACTCGTTGTCTGAACTGTAGACAAAAGTTCGTCTTCACCTACGACGCCGATGGACGCCCGGGTTTTCCAAATTTCTAGCTCTTCTCTCAGCTTACATTCTAGGATTTATCTTTTTCCAGTTTTGTTAAGGTTTACGATCTATATCTACAACCATGACTGCCATGTTCTCTGGTGCATGGCACCAGACACGTCTTTTGTAAGAAATATGACAAATGGCACGTTGAACTCTGGGAAAAATCATTATGTCTTTCAAATATGAAACCACTTTCTTTGGTTTCCCTGATGTGACGGAATAGGTGGCAAGCAAATATCAATTTACTTTTTTGAAGTTTTATAGATAAGATATTGTCCCTCTTTTATTTACAAAAAAAAAATGAAAGAAATGGAACAAAAACACACTTTCATACTCATATTCACTAGTGCATGCAAAGAAAGAAGTTGACATGCCGAAAGAAATTGAAATGTTGGATCATAAGTCTATGAGGGCCATTAGTTTAGAAAGGTGGAAAATGGAGCTAACATGATTTGGGATGACCATTAATATATTAATACATATATATTAATGTATTAATTAATTATTATATTAATGTAAAATATAATAATAATCCATTAATGTATTATAATAATGTATATAAATTAATAGTCTATTAATGTATTAATTAATTATTAGATTAATGTAATATATAATAATAATACCTTAATGTATATAAACTAGCATAGATCCATCTTAACCTTAGATCTATCAAGGGACAAGAGGGATCCAATCTTTAGAGGTGAAAACCATTTTTAGAGTGCAAAACTTGAGGAAAGGTTAAAGGTTTGCACCTTTAGATATTTGATCCTCTGAGCTTGATAGATCCGCGGTTAATATGGATCTATTTTGGTGGTACTATTGATTAATTGAGACTACTTCTTGTTTATTGTGTTTATTTATTTATATATATTTTTAATGTTTTTTATTATTTTATTATTAATTTATTATTTTGTGAATTTTTTACTATTATTTTAATGCATTATGTTACATGGGCGTCTCTCCCATATTGGGATGTAGAGCACATTTCTGGCACAATTATATTAAGGTATTAATGTAATGCATTATATTAATATAATATACAATAATAATGTATAAATGAAAGTGATTAATTTATATTATGGTATACTGAGTGATGCATTAATAATGTATTGTATTAATTAATTGATACACTTTAATTAATACATTGTTAAAGTATTAACACACTAATAAAGTAATACATTAATAATAGAGTAAATACATCAATAAAAACATTAAATACATTAACACATCAAATGCATTAAATTAAAGTATTAATATACAAATAAAGTAATATATTAACATTACACTAGCAAAGTAGTAATACATTGAAGTTAATGTATTTAATGATGATGATGATGATGATGATGATGATTAATGTCCACTAAAACCAAATTGGTCTATCATACCTTAAGAGGGTAAGTGATTACTTGTGATTCTTTATAATTTTGTTTGAAAAACATTAAGAGAATCTTTCTAAGATCACCATACTTTTGTTGAGTTAAGAGGTTAGGAACGTTGGTAGTGTGACAAATATTTTGAAAATGAGATGAGAACTAATATGGGTATAGGTTGGGAAATCTATAAGAAAGTGTTTTTCATCTTCAACCTTCTTAGTGTCACAAAGGTGACACACTCTTTCATCCCATGGCGTTTTAGGAATTGACCAACGCCAGTTTCACTATGAAGCTCGTGAGAATTTGTTCTTATCTTAGCAATGCTTATTTTTTTTCTTTACACCTGGCAAAATAGATACATAATTTTGAACAGATACATAATTTTGATCTTCTAGATTAGTGTTGATTACATCCTTACAATACATTAATTTTTTTTTCCCTCTAACTCTTTATCACACCACATTTTCTCCTTAAATTTTATTTGACAATTTTTTTAATTGTATTCTGCAAAATGTTGTCTTCCATGATTCTCCAATAGTTTAATCTAGACCAGACATCTTTATGCCATCCTCAGTTGACTCGATGGTGGTTATAACTCGATTTTGAAGCAATTTTAGGAAGCCTCGTCTTCCATGTTGTTTAACTTGTTCTTATATATTAGGTATCTAGTCATACCCATGCTCTCAATGGGGGAGATGCTTGTTTCTAAGAGGAGGATGGGATAGGGGGTATTTCCTTTAATTTTGAGATTATAGGTTAAAAAATTCTTATTTCATTACTCTAATCTATAAATTAAAGTACTAATGCATGTAACATATTAAATTATTAATACATTAATAAAGTAGTAATACGTTAAAGTATACAATGAGCCATTAATTGATAAATTAATAATCTAATGTAGCATTATTGATACATTAATAATAGTAATGATACATTAATGTATTGTGTAAATCAAAATTATAATCTAAATTAGGTATAAAGAAATATATTAATTAATTGATAAAATAATAATGTAGAGTGTAATAATTAATTTTTATATTAATACATTATTAATTAATAAATTGCTAAAGTATTCCCCGGATGGGGTGACACATCGCGCAATAGTGCCATGCGGGAGCCAGCCGGGACGCGACATTAATGCATCCACCGACCAACGTCCCCTCCGACTTTAACCAGCCATGAATATTAGCAGGAGCATTCAAACGACGAGGCCCCTCGCACGAGGGAGGAGTACCAGCCAAAAGCGCACTAACCAACATGCCTTAATGGCCATGGCGGTCATGCTAGCATTAGTTCTCATTGCCCAGGTTGATAGAGCAAAGCGCCAGTCGCTCTTGGCAGCCTTCGCTCCACTAGAACAATAGAATTGTCGTCGCTTCTTCGCCAATCTGTCCGAACAGTTGCAGTATCCTGTGACCTCGCTAGTGTTTTGGAGCCGAGCGACCTTTCGGGGAAGAACTTTGGCACTCCACCATGTTAGGATATTTAGACACTTAGGAGTTAGTTAAGATCTACTTGGTCTAATATGTCGTTAGGTAAAAGTGTGTTTCTTTAGTATGCATTAGTATTCATTTGTAGTTAGGAAATCCGACGGTCACGATATATTCCCGACATAGAGTGATCTGACGGTTCATACTCTCCTTGATCTTAACGGCCATTGAGTCGTGGCTTAACACCCGATTGGTCCATGATCTCTATTTAAAGAGCATGGAGGGTCATTTGCCGATGATCGATTGTGAGAAACTCTC
>ML783592.1:427348-441597 GCA_009831015.1 Picea engelmannii
TGGATGTTTCCCCGTAGGGGTTTTACCACGTGAAAACATCGGTGTGTTGATCTTTGATTTGGTTATGTGAGTGGTTACTGAAGGTGTTCGTCCTCTGTTGGAATACCTATGTTGTCGAACACACCAGACCCCCACCATGCCTAGAGCACGAGCCTAGAGCGTGAGGGAAGCCGCGAAGGGGAGTGACATGGTACACTGCGGAATCACGACGACAGAGGAAAAAGAACTTTGAGAAAGCCATAGCAATAGCAGTCCGACGAAGGAACAAGACTCCACGAATGCCTCCAATGGCGTATGTGGAAGAAGTCATTCCGGAGGAAGGCATGGAGACTATCCCCGAGCAAACGCTGTTTACAGTGCCGGATAACTGGAACTCGCCTTCGGATTTCGGTCCAGACAGTAAGCCTCCGCCTGCACGCATTTTGGCTGGTCCCAATGCCACTCGCTTCGAGGAGCCTTTCCTCACCTGCTACGTCGAAGAGGAGATTCCTCCTGAACCACCCAGGGAGGCAACGGGGCAGACACACACTCAACAGATGAACATGCATCAGGAAGCAGCTGGAACCACCCCCACGGAGTCAATTGATAGCCATAGCCAGGAGCATCCATTCTTAGCAGACTTGGGGTGCCTCAATCTCATCTTTGAGGTGAGGAGCCTGCTGGATGACCAGATCTTTCGCCTCGCACGAATTGACCAGAGACTCGACATGCTCTTCGTGGCTCACTCCAGAACTCTTCCAAAGAGACAATGCCCAACTTCTGCACCAGCCTATGCGTTCCCAGCAGGATGGCGGCAGCACGAGGAAGCGGACAAGTGCGCAGGCTCAAAGGTCAATTGATGCTCAGAACTGGAATTTGATTTTTTTGCTATAAGCTAGGCTTTAGGCCAGCTAGTTTTCAGTTTCCCTAGAACTAGTTCATGACATCCAGTTACATTCTCATGACTGATAGTCCTGGTTTCCTTCGGGCAGGACGATGCACTGTCAATTTTGCTAATTCTGTGAATGGGGTAACACATGGCAAGGGATGTCCAGCTGTCCCGGTTTCCTATTTAGGCGGGACCACTGGCATCACAAACAGCTACTGTAGTTTGCTTATAGTAATATAACAGGCTCCACCTTTTTAATTACAAAAAAAAAAAAAATTGTTAAAGTATTAATACATTATTAAATTAATAATACACTTATAATTTAAGAAAGTAGTAATACATTATTAAAATATTGATACATTAAAACATTACTAAAATTTTAATACAATAATAAAGTAGTAATGCATCTACTTTAATGATGTTAGTAATATATTATTAAAGTATTAATACATTAATAAATAAATACATTACTAAAGTGTATATATATATATATTAAATTAATACATTGCTAAAGTATTAACACATTAATAAAGTAATACATTAAATCCATCAATAAAAACATTAAATATATTAATACATTAAATGCATTACATTAATAAAGTAATACATTAAATACATCAATAAAAACATTAAATATATTAATACATTAAATGCATTAAAATAAAGTATTAACATACAAATAAAGTAATGTATTAATAATACACTAAGTAGTAATACATTGAACTTAATGTATTTAATAATACATTATTACATTACTCTAATATTTAAATTAAAATACTAATATATTAATGTATAATGTAACATTAAACTATTAATACATTAATAATGTATTATTATAGTAAAGTATACATTATTGATGAATTAAGTTTAATACATTAATAATGTATTATTAAAATAAATTATATATTATTAATGAATTAAGTTTAATACATTAATAATGTATTATTAGAGTAAAGTATAAATTATTGATAAATTAACCTAATGTAACATTATTGATACATTAATAATAGTAAAGATACATTAATGTATTAATTTTTTTAACAAGAACAGATAGATTTATATTATATAAAAGAGGCTGTGGCCGTAACCAAAACCAAGCATAGTACAAAAATTGACCTGCTACAAGCTATTTTATTCTTGCAAAACATGAGAGTCATCCATAAATTGCTTGTTTTCTGCTGACACAGAGAGAGACTCTACTATTTCTTCTATCCTATCGACTAGAGACAAAAAATTAATTGAATTTTGACTTGGAAGATTTACTGGAAGGTCATGCAATCCAATCTGCCATACTTGACGTGAGAAGTTGCACTTCAGAAAAAGATGATCGAATGTTTTTGATTGGTTGCGACACAGGGGGCATCAGTGGGGTCTGAAAATTCCTCTCTTAATCATATTTTCTCCTCTCAAAACTTTCTCGTGAATTAGGAGCCATTTAAAGAAATTTACTTTTGGTAGTCCAAATGGATTCCAAACCATTTTCCATATCAATCTGTTTGAGTTGATCGTTCCTTCTGATTGTAAAGAATTGAATCCAAAAACTACAATATATACACCTTTTTCCCCAGCCTCATTTGTATTTAGTGTTTTGATTTAAGGGTGCACACCCAGATAAATATTGACAGAGCAGAGTTTTTTCTTGAGAGCGATGAGGTGGCAGGTTTGGGAAATTCCAACCCTCCCAGTGTCTCTCACTGCTCCACCTGCTTATATCTACCAACTGATGCATCCCTTGCATGTTAGTCCGGTGATATATTTCTTCTAACTCTGATTTCCTTTAAGGGAGGGTGACCCATGATTCTGTCTTCCCAAATTCTAATTTTATTGCCATTTCCTGGTATCCAATACATAAGTTCTGAGAAGAACTTCCAGGCTGCCTTGCATAGCTTCCATATTGCAGAGCCCTGTCTTGTGGGCCTCATGTCTAAACATCTTAAAGCGATTGCTTGTAGATATTTTTTCCTTAACACTTAACTTACCCATCTTTTCTTATCAGGAACAATTCTCCAGAGGATCTTTCCTCCCAAATCCAAGTTTTCTAGGCGTGGATTTCGAATCTGAAGGAATCCCATATTTGTTGGTTTCCAAAGCGTATTCCAATTGACCAAATGGAATTTCTGCTGATTATTTTTTCCACCTTTCCATAGGAACCTTTTGAGCAATTTAGAGAGAAGAGAGATTATTGAAGCAGGCTCTAACAACAAAGAAGATTGGAAGATAAGAATAGTTGAGAGGAATGATTTGATTAGAACTAACTTCCATGCATGATATGAGCCATAATACTCCCCAAGCTTTGACCTTGTTTTGTATTTTTTCTATTATACCCATCCACTGATTCACCTTTTCGTGCCCCTATGTGATTGGAATTCTTAGGTACTTGAAAGATTCCCATTGATTGAAGGAATGATATCCCAAAATTCTAGATTGAAGGAATGCTATCCCAAAATTCTAGAGATTTTTTCCATAACTATTTGATCTATGTTCCATCCATATACTGCACTTTTTCTGTGGTTAACCATTACTCTTGAAGCAGTACAGAACCTTGCAAAGGTTGCTTTTATTTATTTTTCTATTATCACTCAGGCTCCTCCTAGAAAAATAGAGTCGTCTGCGAAAAAAGAGTGATTAATTGCTTGGATACTTGGAGCAATATGGATTCCAGGCAGTTTCCCTTCCATCCTATATGGTTCCAACGTCGTGCTCAACTAATCTTCCATCAAAATGTAGAGAAAGGGGGAGAGTGCGAAACCTTGCCTAATTCCTCACGAGGCATGGAAAAAATTGGCTGGTCTCCCATTCACCAGAGGAGATATGCATGGATTTTCGGTACAGGATTTTACTATGTCAACAAAGTATGAGCTGAAACCAAATTTTTCCATTACCTTCGAGAGAAAAGAGTGTCTCTGTCAAAGGTGCTTTCCATGTCCACTTTGATTAACATTCCCTTTTCCTTTCATTGTTTGTTATCGTGAATTTCTTCCTAGACAAGAATTATATTGTCTAAGATATGTCTTCCTTTAAGAAAACCACCCTGATTTGCTGAGATTATACCATTGAGGATTGGTTTCAGGCGATATTCTAGCAATTTTGTGATGATTTTATAGGAAGAATTACATAGAGATATAGGCCTGAACCGAGAGAAGGATCCTGAGTTGGTTTCTTTTGGAATTAAGGCTAAGAAGGTGGAGTTTGTGCTGCCCCCTAACTTGGCCTTCTTTTGCACACTTCTAACCATACAAATGAGGTATGATTTAATGATGTTCCAACATGATCTATAAAAATGTATCAAAAATCCATCTGGTCTAGGTGTTTTATCAGCTTCCAGGTCCCGAATTACCTTATATATTTCCTATTCAGAGAAAGGATGCATCAAGGCTTTATTTTCCACATCCGTGACCCTTTGAGGAATAAGGTCTAGAAACAAATTTTCATCTTTATCATTTTCCTCCCTTATTTCTGTATATAGGGTTCTAAAGTGATTGGTGGCAACCTCTTTAATCCTTACAAACCATTTAATTTCTTTCCCATATTCTGTTTTTATTTCTGTCACATGATTCTTGGATTGTCTTCCCATGGGTTGCTTATGAAAGAAGGAAACATTCCTATCACCTACTTTCAACTAGAGACTTCTTGATTTTAGCCTCCAAAATTATTCCTCCTTTCTATTTTCCTTGTAAACTTGGAATTGAATTTTGGCTTCCCACTCCACCTCTCTTGGTCCAATTGGACTAAATTCCAGTTCTAACTAGCATGCTTCTAGCTTGGCTACCACCGCTTCCCTAGCCTGTTTGGGAGAGAGGATCTTATTTTTAGCCCATTTTTTTAGAGTTGACTTTGTTTGTTTCAACTTTTTCTCCCAGACATAGGAAGGGGATCCCCAAAATTGACTTTTCCAATGGTGCAGACCCCCGACCCTCGGGCCAAGATCCACTCAGGATCATTCTAAATTCTCCTTAAGCCGAAGCGGCTTCTTTGGCTCCCTGCTGGAACCTCTAACAATTCCGATCCATAGGTCCTAGTGCAAGCGCCTTTCGCAATTCACGTGTTCGCGGGTTGAAGACCCTCGACTTCTTCTCTCCAAACGCCGATACCCGAGATGCGATGGGTAGGACTCTTTCTTGTTAGCACCCTCCAAGCATAACCACCGTCTAGGGCTAAGCACTAGTTCCACTCGCAACTCCCAGGTTCGTGAGTCGAACGATTGAATCCACAGGCCCTCCTTTTACGAGATTCCGAGACGCGAAAGTCAACGAAGGTTTGACTCCTTCAACGACCCTCGGAACTCGCAACTTCGTGACTTCTTATGTTGAACCTTTGTGCCCCTCTCTCACGAGATCCCAAAGCATGAGAAGTCAACCAAGGTGTTGACTCCCTCTTTGAACAACATGTGTCTGCCACCTGTCACTACTTCTTCCTCTCTTTGGGCGTCTTATTCTCACGCCACCTGTCAACCACACGGGTCCCACCAAGCAGATGTGCCACGTGTTGCACGAGCCCTTACAACTCGTAAGCTCATGACTTTTGCAATTGAAACTGACTTCTTTCAACCTCCGAGATCTCGATATGCGATATAGCGAAAAGGTTGCTCCTACTTCTCGTTATTCAGAAATTCGCACAACCAAAGGATTTGGTCTGCCCTCCTAATTCACGATATGCGATATTCCACACAGATTCAGATCCGACGGTTCTCCTGTGGCTTTGATCCAACAGTCTGGATCTCTCCCTCCACTTCTCGCAAGCTCAGAACTCGTGACTTCGGGACTTTCGTTTCTCTATGCTCCACTCTTCGCAGTCAGGATCCCCAAGATACCAAGATGATCTGACGGCTTGTGCAAATCACGATCAATGGTCCACGTTGATTCTGGATCCTAGAGTGATGATTTCGCCTGCCTCTAACCACCTTGTAACTTCTCTAGATCCTACGGTCCTCGCAGCTTCGCAAGTTCTCCATGGAGAATTTCAACTGTTCGATTTTCTTCCTCGAGAATCTCTGTGAAACAACAAACGTTCTTCCCTTGAAGTGTTTCGATCTCCATCTTCCTTTGAACACTTCAACAACGTTAACCCTCCTGATATTTCCCTAGCAACTTCGAGCCTTGAAAGAACCCCTGTACGCACTCCTTGCGACAATCTATCAAATACTTATGGGTATTTGATCTCTTTGACTCTGTGCACTCCTTGCAATAGCAGTCCTTAAATATTCAACCTTAGTTGATAAGCTCTAAGGCCTCGACTAGCCTACGCACACCTTGCATGGCTCCTGTGCTCCACCTGCACTTCTGCTGGAATGAGAACAACGATATCCCTCCTGAGATTTATGAGATAAAACTCATAACCCTTGTCAATGCACACCTTGTGGACGTTTCACTGCACTCCTTGCAGGAACTCTCTCAGGATGAGAAACAATTGAAACTCATTCTCTTTCTTTCTCATACTTCATACATTCAACATGAAATCATACATTCAACACATCATAACATCATAACAAATGCATAACAGAGAGAATAAAACAACTATAAGCATACCATTCAACATATGTAAACAGTAAGCATCATAACACCATGAAATCTTAGTCAAAACTTCATATATTTAACTCAAATACTCCTGTACATGGGTTCTTCTCTACAACTCTCTGTTGCAGCTCTCAATGTTGATAATGTTCATAATCATACAATGATACAATGGTGAGGGTGTCTATATTTGTTTTCCCTCCTATGCTCTAAAACTGTCTAATCTTATTAATTCAAATCTACCTACTTCCATTAACTAGGCTTAAAGGCCTTTTACATTGACAGATGAGAGAAAATAGCTCACGATCTGTTTACAACAGTCATACATAAATGCAAAGTATGCCTTCTTCCTAACTATTACATTAATGCCTTTTAAGTTCAAAATTCAAAAATGGTTCTTATGAAAACGTGCTCTTTTTCTTCCTCCGTGTGTACAGCTATTTCTTGGGCTTAGTCACGTGCTTTGGCTTGGCACGATGCTCCTGCATCATACTCCCTCACTTGAAAATTTTCATGAACTCCTGTTCATGAGCTCTTGGTCTGTCCATGCTTCTGAATTTATGCTTCATTCTCCCAACTGGCATCTTTAACTAGATGTCCTTTCCACTTGACCAAGTATTCAAAATACTATTTTCTCCTGGACTTCCTGCTAATCCTTTTGTCAATTATTCCTTCCATCTGTGGCTTTTCAGCTACAGGCATTTGGTTTGTCCATTGAATTTCTTTCTGTTCATCCTCTGCTCCCGCTTCTTCAGCTCTGTAAGGGTATAAATCTGCAACATTGAATATCAGTGAAATTTCGATCCCATCGGGTAATTCAATCTCATACGCGTTTTCCCTAAGTTTCTTCATGACCTTGCATGGTCCAATATTTTTCATCTTCAGCTTGTTATATGTTCCCCTTGGGAACCTTTCCTTCCTTAGATGTTCAAGAATCAAATCACCAACTTCAAATTGAAGTTCTCGCCTATGTTGATCTGCTCTGTGCTTATATTCTTGGCTTAAATTCTGCAATCGTTCATTAACTCGGCATCTGTCCACAAATTTCTTAACATCTTTCCTCATCCCTAGCCAAAAATATGAGCCATTCAATTTTGAGAACGTCTTATCATGATCGAAATGTCCGGCCAATCCTCCACTGTGTTTTTCTTTCAACAGATTCTCCCTCATGGAGCATTTTGGAATACATAATTGATTTCCCCTAAATAATAGTCCATCCTAGATCATGTATTCAATCCATTGGGTTCTATCCCTGAGAACTGGATTCTCAGATGCTTCATATGCTTCCTTAAAATCTGGATCATCCCTATACATTTCTTTGAGGTTATCAAAACCCAAATTTTTGACTCTGAAGTCCTGCATAAGAAAACATTTCCTGTTCAAAGCATCAACAAATTTGTTAGCAGTTCCAGAAATATGCTTAGTTACAAAAGTAAAATTCTTCATGAATTCAACCCATTTAGCATGTTTTTGGTTCAACTTCTCCTGTTGAGTCATGAATTGTAAAGCATGATTATCACTGTACAAAACAAACTCCTTGGGAACCAAATAATGTCTCCAATTCTTCAGTGCTTGTATGACTACATAGAATTTCTTGTCACATGTGGAGTACTTAACCTTCGCTTCATTCAGTTTCTCACTGAAGTATGTGATCGGTCTATCATCTTGGCTCAAGACTGCTCCTATTGCAAATCCACTTGCATCACACTTGACTTGGAATGTCTTGCTAAAATCTGAGAAAACCAGAATTGGTTGCTCAATGATCTTCCTCTTTAGCAGATTGAAACTCTTTTCTGCTTCTTCTGTCCAGTGAAAAGATTTGTGTCTTTTCTTCACCATATCCATCATTGGTGCACTAATTCCACTGAAATTTTGAATGAATTTCCTGTAGAAACTAGCTAAACCATGGAAGCTTTGAACTTCAAACACACTCTTCGGTGATGGCCAATTCTTAATTGCATCCACCTTTTCCGGGTCCATCTTCAATTCATTTGCAGAGACAACAAAACCCAAATAAATGAGTTATTTCCTCATAAATGATGATTTCTTCATATTAATCAACAATTTCTCTTGCTGTAATCTATTCATCACTGCAGCTAAATGTTTTAAGTGTTCTGCTTCTGTCTTACTGAAAATTAATATATCGTCAAGATATACAATGGGAAATTTTCCAATGAAATCCTTCAGGGCTTCATTCATCAATCTCATGAAAGTACTGGGTGCATTCGTTAAACCAAATGGCATGACAAGCCATTCGTATAGCCCTTCATTCATCTTGAATGTTGTCTTTCATTCATCACCTTCTCTCATGCGAATCTGATGATATCCACTTTTCAAATCAACCTTTGAAAAAAATCTTGCTCCACTCAAGCAATCCATCAAGTCATCCATCCTCGACAATGGAAATCTGTATCTGATGGTAATATTATTGATTGATCTTGAGTCTGTACACATCCTCTAGCCCCCGTCTTTCTTTGGGATGAGAACTATTGGAACAACACATGGACTCAAGCTTTCTCGAATCAATCCTTTGTTCATTAAATCCTGGACCTACCTCTTGACTTCCTCATTCTCCTGTGGTGTCAACCTGTATGCGGATTTGTTCGGTAAAATGGCTCCAAGTATAAGGTCGATGTGATGGTTTATACTCCTGATAGGTGGCAATGAACGAGGTAGTTCATCCACTACTATATCAACAAACTCTTCCAGCAACTTCTGGATTTCCTCTGGTAAATCATTCACTCTTGTATTGGTCAAAAAAATTCTAGGCTTCCTGATGACAATAAATTGTATGTCTTCCTTCTTCTTAACCTCCTTAAGAAGTTCCTTACCACTCATGAAAAGTACAGTGTTGCTTACCTTTGGTTTCACTTCTTTGTCCTTAATCGACAACAACATGTGAGTCCTCCCATTTTTCTCTAGGGTGTATGTGTTCTTTCTCCCATGATGAATCACATTCCTATCATATTTCCACGGTCTACCCAACAATAGATGACAAACATCCATGGGAATGACATCACATAATATTTTGTCCTTATATCCTCCTATTTTAAATTCAACTAAACATTGTTTAGTGACATTTACCTGATGTCCTTTTTGTAGCCATGAAACTCTGTATGGGCTTGGATGTACGATAGTCTCTATCTCCATCTTTTCTACCATATCTGTAGAAATGAGATTGTCTATGCTACCGCTGTCCATGATGACTTTGCATACTCTTTCTTTTGTTTTGCAGGTAGTCCGAAACAGATTGTTCCTTTGGGCTAGGTTCTCTACCTCCTTTTCTGGCGTTAAGAGAACTTTCCTCATCATCAAGGATCTTCCGCCCTCAGCATATTCTACCTCATCATTCTGTCCTTGAGCTTCGATAACAGGAGTTTCACCACCTTCTTTCTTTCTATCTGGACACTCATAAGATTTATGTCCATTTTTCCCACAGAAAAAACATTTTACTTCACCACCTCTGCCTCTTCCTCTTCCTTTGGTTCAAGTAAAAGTATTTCTATCAACATACTATCCTCTCTGTGAGCTTCCTCCTCTCTCATGTTGAGTTTGAGGTTTCTTCCCCTCTTCTTTAGATCTCTGAGTTCTATCTTGGGTAATTGTTTTTCCTCTGGCTTGACTTCTGCCTCAGTCTCTTTGACCCTGCTTTCGGCTCATCTTCTCTTCATCTTTCAGAGCCATCTGATAAGCATCTGCCACATTTTGCATAGTCATCATACTCATCTCATCTTGAATGTCATATCTCAGGCCATTCATGTATCTGGAAACCTTTTCATCATCGCTTTCCTGATGACCTGCTCTGATGTTTATCTTGTAGAATTATTCATTGTACTTTTTCACTGTCATCAGCTTCTGTCTCAAATTCTGCATCCTTCGAAACAGAGTAATTTGATAATCCTTGGGTATGAATTTGCCTTTCATCTTTGCAACCATTCTATCCCAACTTTTGATTTTCTTCTTTCCCTTGCAGTGTCTGTCAGCTTGCATTTCATCCCACCATAGTGTTGCATGCCCTTTAAGTCTAGTGACAACATGTTTGACTTTCTTGTCTTCCTCGACATCCTCATAGTCAAAGTATTTATCCATAGCTCTAATCCAGTCTAGAAGCTCTTCAACATCCAGGTTTCCCTCATACATGGGAATGTCCATTTTCGCTCTGGCACCTATCCTTGCAACAGCCCTGAATAGGCGTTCATCTACAACATATTCGACTGCGACTTCTTCTTCGTGTCCAGCTTCATTTTCACTATCGGCCTCACTCATATCCCTAGTGTCAATTGTGCTCCTCTATGTTGTCTCCATGGCATCAAGCCTGGCACATAGTTCACGCATTTCTCTTTCCACTTCTGGATCAGGCATCACCACTGGCCTGTCTCTTCTTCTTGGCAGCATGGCTGAGAACTATTCCCCTGTTCTCTCTGTTACAGAAAGCAAAGACTTGTTCTATGCTCTAATACCAAATGGTGTGTATCAGAGTACTCTTTCTCCTCTCGCTCCCTCTGTCTACAATATACAATCAGAGTCAAGCTCTGATACCATATTTAATAGACCCCTGACCCTTGGGCCAAGATCCACTTAGGATCGTTCTAAATTATCCTTAAGCCGAAGCGGCTTCTTTGGCTCCCTACTGGAACCTTTAACAATTCCGATCCACAAGTCCTTGCACAAGCACCTTTCGCAATTCACGTGTTCGCGGGTTGAAGACCCTCGAATTCTCCTCTCCAAATGTCGATACCCGAAATGCGATGGGTATGGCTCTTTCTTGTTAGTACCCTCCAAGCGTAACCACCGGCTAGGGCTAAGCACTAGTTCCACTCGCAACTCACAGGTTCGTGAGTCAAACGGTTGAATCCATGGGCCCTCCTTTTACGAGATTCCAATATGTGAAAGTCAACGAAGGTTTAACTCCTTCAACAACCCTCGAAACTCGCAACTTCATGACTTCTGATGTTGAACCTTTTTTCCCCTTTCTCATGAGATCCCGAAGCATGAGAAGTCAACCAGGGTGTTGACTCCCTCTTTGAAAAAACATGTTCGCCACTGTTGACCCAAAAATATGCTCTGGGCTCAACATGGTGTTTTACACACTTACTTCTCCATAAACACCCCTTGATGCTATGGTTCCAGTCAAAGACAGTGGCGGGGGTCATAGTTAATATGGCCTCTTCCCTTGAAAGAGTATCAGTTGGTTGCTTTCAGGGATTTGTGGTCCTTCCCATGACATTTCTTCCTCATGTCAAGGCTCTTTGATTCAGGGAATACAACACTTCCAAGCAATAGGGATCGGGACAATATTTTCAACGAGCTATCATGAGCTTGATTCCAAGTCAGTATGACCCCATATGAGGCATGCAAAGTCAACGTCACCCGAATAGCCAAAACCAATAGTCGTGAATTCCTGGTCTAATTCCGTTCAAATTATGGTATAAAAGGGAAAATAAAACCAATACATGGTGTAGGGAAGTGTGTGACCTTTCCAATGGTATATCACGTACTTGGTTTCAACCCCTGGTTGGTAAGAACGAGCTTTTGCAAGTTTATGACCAATTTTGGACACCAAATTGGTTGCAGTGATTCATGGTTTAAAATTGGTGGGTAAAGAGTTATAAATTATATATTCAGAAATTCCATGCTGTAATAGACTCAGACACCTTTCCAACGATGTCTCATTTGCCTCATTCTGACTTCAGATGGCCTGGTTAGAGCTGTCACAAGTTGGTCAATAATTTTAGGCAAAAAGAGGTCCACCAGCTCGCATGACAGTGCTTCATAGCAGCTAAGACAGTCATAAATGACCCCGGCACAAAAATATATTGTCACCTTGTCGAATTAATCGTCGATACCTTTCTGAAGGTACCTCATTTTCCTTGATTGGATATCGTATGACGATTTGACACCTTTCGCAAGATTAGGTGTCATGTGGGCCCACCAGCAAGTCAGGGGTTTTAAGTGGCCACTATTTCGGGCCGAATTTGAGGGATGAGGTGGAATTATCTCAAGTTGGTGATGACATATTCCTGATGTACTCATCAATACCTTTCCAATGATGTGACTTAGGTACGATTCTGACTCCGTCTCTCCAGTCAACATTTTTGGGCTGAGTGCGCTGCAGCAGAGTCAAAGTCAAAGTCAAAGTCAAAGTCAAACTTTGACTTGCACATATTTCCAAAAATATTAAAAAATTAATAAAATGTTTTATTAAAAATTTTCATAAAAATTGGAAATTTGGAGAGTGGGCACGTAGCCTCATGCAGTTTGGGGAAAATTGGTTTTTTTTTTTTTAAATTGAGAAAAAACAAAACCTCCCTTCTCCCCTCTCCCAATCCATTTTGGCAGTTTAGTCAGAGGGGGGAGAGCTCTGCAACAACATTTCATGGCAGTAGAGGGAGTTTTTTGACAACAACAACAACTCAGCAATGGGCAGCCAGTTTCCATGCTTCCATCTCCAAGCCATTGACCAGGTAACCCATTATTCTCATTTCCAAAAAACCAATAAGATATGTTGTTGGTTGTTTTGAGGTTCTGGAAGAAGAAATTGGTGTTTTTTTGCCTGTTTCAATGATGAGGTTGCTTTCTGGTTCAGTCTAATTGTTAGTGGTTGAGTTCATTCAGATTGTATGTGTGCTGAAAGATGCAAAGGAGAGGGGATTCGAACCCCTCTTGGGCACCAGGACCAAGCCTCCATGGCTCCTTTAGAATTTTAAAATTGTAGAGCTATCTATTGGAGGTTGTAGGCATGGGCATGTCACTAGGAATCCCTGGGCTTTGAACCCCATCCCTCCCCTTTTCCTTTGCCCAAAAACCTCAAGAAACTACCCAGAAATCCAAGTGGAGGGCAGGGGGTTTGAACCCAAAACCTCCCCTCCATTCTGTTGGAGAAAAACCCACTTTGCCTATAGTTTTCAAATTTTAATTTTTGGGTGGCTGGCCGCCCGTCCACCACCTGGGCACCACCACCACCACCGCCTCGGCCTCCTCCATTCCCTTCACACGTAGTTCACCACCCTCTACCACTGCACCACCATTCCCTCCGCTCCTTCCCACCTCGGCTCCCACTCCACCATTCCTCCAGCCTCTCACTCCATGCTGCACCTCCTCCCCTCTGTGTGCAACACCTTCATCCCTCCACATGCTCCTCGGCCACCTCCCATCTCCCATCGCCCAAATCCACCACCACCTCGGCCTCCTCTCCCATTCCCCTATGTGCGCACCAGCCGTAGCCCGCACCTCCATTTCTCCCCCTCCACACTAGTCCTCCACCATCCCGTGCACCCGCAGCCTCAACCATCCAGCCCACACCCCTTCACCTCCCTTCTCCCCTCAGCCACATCCTTCTCCTCCTTCCACATCTCCTCCATGTGGCCCCCCACCTCCTCCTCCACCCAACCGCCCAACACCACCACTCACTGTTTCCCTGAACCCCGTGACCCCTTTGTTGTGGGGTATTCTACCCTACAGACTAACAAGCTAGGGCTCTAAACTTATACGCAGATCATGACCCTTAAGACTTAACTTTTAACCTTCTACCCAAAGTCTCAACCCCTTTTCTCATGCAAACATGGGAAGAATCAACTAACCTTTTTATCGACTGTTGAAGTAGATCCTCCGTTGAGTTTTTATCTCCTTGCTGCTGCTGCTCCTTCCACAAAGCTTTCCTGCAATCAAGACAAAACTACACATGCATGCTATTGATCTACTAGGGGGTTAGAGATTAAACATAAATCAAATAACATAGATAAGACTCATGTATTCGGGATGGGAAAAGTATCTTTTTCATTAATCTCAATATGAATCAACTTACAATGATTTCAGAGATCGGCCACCGTTCCTCGATCCTGATCCTGGGCTCCTCCTCTTCTTTGTCCTCC
>ML783592.1:445265-464113 GCA_009831015.1 Picea engelmannii
TGGCTACCCCCCTCGGTACTTGCAGAGGCTTGAGTTAAATTTTGCCCATGCTGAAAAGGGTTAGTCAGCACAGCTGGTTGATGCTGCGTGACAAACTTCTGGGCCTCCGCAAGTCGAGGGCATAAGTGGGTTGGGTGGTCTTCTGCACATAGGTTGCACGGATACCTCGCCTTCCTCTTTTCCGTAGTGCCCTCGCCAACGTTATCATTTGGTTTCTTATCCCATTTACTCTTCTTGCGTTGTTTTTTATTTCCTTCAGACTGCTGGTTAGCCTTTGGGTTAGTCGTCTGTACAGAGTGTACTTTCGACGTTTGAGTAGGGGGAGCAGCCAAAGCAGGAGTTTGGCTGGCTGCTGAGTTTTGTATAGATAACTGTTGCAATTGTTTAGTTAATTGCTCAGCGGGCTTGGTTTGTGCCGAACCAACGATACCGTCAGCATGTGGTCCGACTCTCTATCTGGTTTTGTCCAGAATCGATCGTGGTGCATCCGGCAGGATGGTGTACAATAGACCAGACTGAGAGTAGATAAGCTCAAACTGTTGAGCCCTCATGATGGCTTCTTCCTCGGAGAAGACCCCTGAAGTTGCGACGTCTTTGGATAACTGCGGAACTAAAGACTTAAGGAACCACTCAAGCAGGAAAGCTGGTGGGATGGGTACCTTGATAAGACTCTTTCGGCGTCGCCACTCTCGAATATGATCCGAGATATGGTCCGCTGATGTCTGCTCGAAATTGGCTAGCAACTCTGTGTCAGCGTCGTATCTCACAGGTAACTGGAAATGGTTAAGGAAATCCATAGCCAGTTCGCCAAAAAAGGAATATCGTGAATGATCAAGCTCTATGTACCATTTTGCGACACTCCCAATAAGAGTGCGTTGAAACAATCGCAACTGGACGGATTCATCTTTCAGTGAGTTAGATGAACACCACAAGTGGAAAGTAGTCACATGATCACCTGGATCTTCATTAGGCTTGTCTTCGAACTTTTGGATGTCCGAAGGCAACTTCGTCGGCATAGGCGGCCAACACAGATCGTGACAGATGGGATCATTCAACAACCGTGTTAAATCCGGCAAGTGTAACGTTGCCAAGAAAGGTAGTTTAGGCTGCTGCTGATAGCCGGGATAAAAGGGTCCTGGGGTTTGACTGGCACCAGTTTGCCAGGAAAAGTTTTGTTGCTAGCCAGGGTTTTGGTAGAAACCTTGGCCTTGACCAGCGTAAGGGTTTTTCATTTGAGGAGACATCATTTGCTGATTCCCCATGAAGGACATAGTATGTTGGGCGTTCATCGTATTTGAGGGACTTTGGGAAGGATTCCCCCATGCTAGTCCTGTGGGGAGAGGCATAGAGGCCTGTCCGGGGTTCCATTGGCTGTGGAAAGAATTGCCCCAAACTGGCATTCCAGATGAAGGAACGGATCCTTGTCTTGAGTTCCAAGGTCCTGGTATATGTGCCCCCAACGTAGGAATAGTACCCTGTGCCAGCGTAGACTGTCCAAAAATAGGTGTGCCCCCTGATGGGAAAGCAACGGATGTGAACGTGTTATGACCAAACATCCCATTCCAAACGAACGGCGACGAACCTACCGGTTGATTTTGCGCAGGCGTTCCTTGACTCCCGGCTCCAAATGGACTCGTGTGTGCAGGTAGCCCGGCGGACTGCTGAGGAAATCCACCAAGCGAAGGGGACGAAGGAGGGATATGACCCCCAGCGTAAGGAAAAGCATTAAAGGGGATAGGAATGCCCCTAGGTTGACCTTGCAGAGAAGCGTTAGAGCTTCCTGCCCCCAGACCCAAAGTCTGTGAAATGGAGGAAGTGAGTGCAGGACTTGTACCTGAACTCGGCATACCGTATGAAAACGGAGGGTCGGTCGCACTAGGTGTGTAAGGAGGTGTGGCCGCCGCTATAGATGGCGTCGGACCACTGTGCGATGTAGTTGCGGCCGAGACCATGGTGGTCCAGACCGCCGACAAAGGCAAGTTAGGAGAAGCTTCTCCTCTGGTAACAACAGTGATGGGAATGGAAGAAATCCCAGAGGAAGTAATTTGTTCCATAACTGGGTTAGGCGCTGATAGGATTTCGTAAAATTGAATTGGCACAATAATGTCCGGCCCAAAATCAGCGTTTGAGGTTTCAATCACACCAAGAATGGTGGTCGATTCCTCGGGGGGTTGTTCGGGCTCAAAAGCCCCAGTTGCTTCGAAAGACCCTTGATGGTCTAGCTTCTGCCTCAATGGTGGTGGGGGTGGCTCCAGTATAACCCGCTGTAGGCCCAGAAGCCTTCGTGACTGGCGAAGCTCTGAATCCTCCACTGTGTGAGAAGATTCATGACATGCTAAGGTATTCTACATGAACAAACAGTAACACGCACTAAAAGAAAGCCCCTAGAAGATAAATCAAGAAAGCACTAAACTAGTAGGAAGAACAGTTACAAAAACCAACACTAGAGTACCTTATCGGTGCAAGTGCAACTCGAATACGGAAGCACCCTCCGGGTCTACTCTGCAAAGCGTTGGTCCGATGTCCATCCTAGGTACCGCGGTATACCCCCACAGTCACCTGTGTATGTCCCTAGAAAAGATTGGCAACTAGTTTGCCAGCACGTGAACATCTATCAGGCGGGTACAGTCGGCAGTCTGGTAGACCACAATGAGCAGGGTATCAAGCCCGAAACCTGTCAAGGGTATCGAGAGAAAGTGTTCCGGAAAACGACTGAGGACCTCGAACAGATTCGAGATGCACGAAGCTCCTTGGCAAATGCTAACGACGGAATCCCTTAACAGATCCTCTATATGTGTTCTCCACAACACTCGATCCAGCTTTGGAGGGGTTATCTCTGCTACCTTTCCTTATGCGACCTCGTGTTTAGCCCCTGTGTTAGAGGGGGGTCCTGAATAACTTTCCGTAACTGGACTTCTACACTCCCTAATGACAGACTCCAATGTATGGTTTGGGTGGCCTTGGAGAATTTACTCTCCAACCTATTCCAAGGCCCTATTCCTGAGCTAGTGTATGCACCCTACAAACAGAAAAGTCTACTTGATTTTATTTAGCATTGCTTTTAATGGTATTTTTAAATCTCAAGGTGTGGTAGTGAAACTGATGGTGTGTAAAAAGACTCAAAGCGAAATGCATAGAAATGCTTGGAAACAAACTTTTTCTAAAATGCAAAAACAACAACTTTTCAATGAAAGACTTATTTTCTTTTTTCAGATTTACTAAGATTTCATGCAGTAAATGAAGAGAACTTTCGCTCAGATCTACGAGCTACTTATACTAGACATGCACTGCAAAAACTTATGCAAAAGACTTCTTTCCTAGCTACTGACGCAACAACACAATCTTCAAATCAAGAAGAAAATGATTTTTTTTTTATTTTATTTTATTGCAAAATCACGCAACAAGGAAAACTGATGACAAGATCAAAACCAAGAGAAATAACAGAGAAATCTGGCTTAAAGCGCAGATCCCAAAACAGAATCAGAGCACAAAATGCTAAAAAGCAGTCAAGATAACACCGATTCTAACACTTGCCTAAAAACCATAAAACAAAGATTTTTTCTCTTTTGTCTTTTCTATCAAAACATCCACTAACAAGCACAGGCTAAGGATAAGATGCCCTAACTTACTGACTGTGCAGCTCCAGACTCTCTGCCCCTGAGAGGAGATCTTCTCACCACAGGAGGGGATGACTGCCCCACCCAAGCTAAAAAGCTACCAAACAGGCCCGCGACTGTCACTGATACAGCACGCGGTCAACCGCGGGCTGAGCTAAAATAACACACGGGTATCCGCGCTCAGAACTGAAGCAGCCCGCGGGTAGGTATAAGATCTGAGAAAAAATCTAACACAGGAAGCCCAGACCTGAAAGAGGCCTCTGGTATTGACAACCAGGGTCTCTGAAAGGCTTGGATGTTGGCACTTCAACAGAAAACAAAAAATTTGCAAAAAAGAAAACAAATGCTAAGAATAACCAAAACAAAAAGGTAGACTGAAAGCAAGACAGTAAAAAAATCAAAACCTAGACAAGATCCAGAAATCCCCCTGAGAAGATAAACTTCTGACAGGGAAGAGGAGATTGCCTCTAAAGCCTTCTGCAAGCTACACACTACTGAAACCTCTGCAGCAAGCGGATAACCGCGGGCTGTAGAAGGTTAGGGCGCGGGTTACCCGCGGGCAGGGCTTCTGCAGGCTGCGAGTACCTCTGTGTGTCCCGAGAATGAATGTCAAGTGTCATTCAAGGAAAAATGGTATTGATAACCAGGTTTCCTGCTAGCATTGACCTAACAGGCAACAAAATAAACAAAGAAACAGAACCTGAACTTCTTTAAACTACCCAAAAGATCTTTAACCAAATCCGGGAACCCTAAGAGTAAAATCTCCCCAGTGGAGTCGCCAATTCTGTTGTGGGGTATTCTACCCTACGGACTAACAAGCTAGGGCTCTAAACTTATACGCAGATCATGACCCTTAAGACTTAACTTTTAACCTTCTACCCAAAGTCTCAACCCATTTTCTCATGCAAACATGGGAAGAATCAACTAACCTTTTTATCGACGGTTGAAGTAGATCCTCCATTGAGTTTTTATCTCCTTGCTGCTGCTGCTCCTTCCACAAAGATTTCCTGCAATCAAGACAAAACTACACATGCATGCTATTGATCTACTAAGGGTTTAGAGATTAAACATAAATCAAATAACATAGATAAGACTCATGTATTCGGGACGGGAAAAGTATCTTTTTCATTAATCTCAATATGAATCAACTTATAATGATTTCAGAGATCGGCCACCATTCCTCAATCCTGATCCTGGGCTCCTCCTCTTCTTTGTCCTCCAACTGCTTTGCTTGAACTTCTCCTAAAGCTTGAGGAAAGGCTAAAGGGTTGGGACAATAATGGACTTGGCAATTTTGGCAGAGTTTCTTTGCTATGATTTTTTCTCCTTGAATAGTACCCCTACCCCTCCTTTTATAGGCTAGAAGGAGCTAGGGTTTTGGACGAACTCTCGGCCATGCATGGCCGGGAGTTCTAGTTAACTGACAAAAAGATTTTCGTTCCGTCGGCAACTTTCCGTTTTTTGTTATTTTGAAGGCACCCGTGGGTTGTAGTGGGCCTGCTAGCGGGGCCCCCACGGGCTGTAGTGGGCCTTCTAGCATTTGCTCACAGGCTGTAGTGGGCCTGCTAGCGGTTGCTTTTTAAAAATGGAGTTTTTAGAAGAGTTGTTCAACATGGTTTTGGCAATGAAGGGCAATGAGTTGGCCTGATGCCAGGTAAGAATGTGTGGTGCAATTTAGGGTTATAACACCCTTGGAACTTATCCCTGATCACATGGGTGACCAGGGGCGTCGAGTAAACTGCCCCCCCCTTTTTTTTGCCTTTTAAGTTTAATATTTAAAATTTAATTTTAATTTTATTTTTGTTTTTAATTTTATATTATATAGGATTTTAAAATATTTTAGTTATAAATATTTTATATTTATAATTAATTTATTTTTTTTTTAATTTTTTTTATAATGTTTTATTAAAATATAAATAAAATTTTAAATGGGTTATAAACCATATAGTAAAATTAAATTTCCTCCCCCCTAAAGGTCAGTGGACTTTTTAATTGCATAACATCCCGGTACAGAGGCGGATATTCACCCATAAATAGTCGAAATGACCGGGGCGAAGTCTAGAATATGCCCATACCATTCACCTCAATGAATTCAGCCCAGATGTTCAGTGACATGTCCAAGAGAGACAGGGACTCAATTCGGCCCTACAAGCATGCACCAGAAAGAGGCTTAATTGGGGGCCTCCTAGGTCAAATTGGTCCTGGTGAGGGAAACCCATTTCAGCTACAGGTATACAGGCCTGTAGCAGCCTGTCGATTATGGTATCCAACCCAAAATTTCACCCCAATTTCAAATCCTTTTCCTGATCAGTCTATTGGCTGACTCCATCCGCATACCTTCCCGGGGCCTTATCTCACTCATCCGGAGTTGGATTTGCACCAAACGAAAGGCATTGGAAAGGTAGTGGACAGAGCTATAGCATGGGCAAAGTAAAATACATATTTATGGATGTTTGGTATAGAGGAAGATCCCTTCAAAGTTCAGGTCCAAGGGGTCTTCTTACCGAAACAAGCCCAAATCAAAGCCATGTTTTAGCCAGCTCACAGGGAAACTTATAGGTAGCAAAGGTGGGGCATAATCAGTTCTGAAAAGTACTTGGACAATGGGCATTTCCTTACTTACAATGACCAAAGCCTGAAGTCTCCTTTCCCTCCAAAGCAACTCAGCAATTCCCCACACCTTGGTCCTTCATTCCGGTGAATCCGACAACCATGGATGGCTGGATACTGTCCTGAAACACGTCACCTACAGATGCAAAACATGGCAGCAGTCAAAGAGCATTTGGGATGGCACAAATCCCAAGGCAAATGGTGATGTGGCATATCAAGCTTTGTCATTTTATAGAAAGTGACTTTTTGTAATATGAACTCTCGTATGATTTACTTTTGGCATGTAATTATTATGTAATTGAAGGGTCAAGTCAAATCTGATTTGATCCCCTTTTTGGATAAGGTTCCCTTTTTGGATAAGGTTCCCTTTTTTGGATAAGGTTACTTTTTGTAAAAAAGACAAAAATACTTTAGGGTTGGTCCACTTGTCACTTTTCCAAAAGTGACAAGTGTCTTGTAACCTAACCCTAAGCCTTTACCTCTCCTTTATAAATAAGAGTGTTGGCATTGTAAAAAAGGGGGGAGGATGAATATATTAACAAAGCTCTGCTAAAATTTATAAGACTCTTTGTGTGTGTGTACTTGTTGAATTTTAGTTGTTGGATGTGTCATTTGTTGGTTAAGGGTTGAGGGGTAGGGGTAAAGGCTTGATATGTTAGCTATCTCAAGGAGGGATTGGTTAGCTAGGTGTTTGTTGTTGCTTCCTTGGGTTTAACTTGCTCACTTTCATTTTCTAACAACTTGGTTTAATTTGTTTAATGTGTTTTAGTGCAGATTTTCTGAAGTATTCAATTGTTTTCAGCCTTAGCTAGTGGCTGGGAGGCCTAGGGCCCCTTAGGAGAACCCTTAAATAGACCTCATAGCTTGTTGTCCATACTTTTTTTCTTTATCTTTTCATTCATGTATGTTTCTGTTATGTTTTATTACCATTAACCTTGCTGTCCCAAATAGGAAAATGGATCATTTTAGTCAATTTCCCCCCATGGGACAACCATCTTAGTTGGATATTATATATTTATTGTGTGTAAATTTTTGTTATGTTTATTTCAGTTTTTCCATACATAAATACTAAAATTTCATTGTTTGCCTGCAAGGATACAACCAGTCACCGATTCTGCCTCTCTTAAGCAGTTGGGGACCACCTAGAGACATGTTTGAGGCAAAGGGGCCAGCAGGGCAGCAAAGAAAAACACACGTTTCGATCAGTAAATCTTACCCAATCACTCTCATACATATTTTAATTATCACTTGCACTCACTCCAAAAATTTCTGATATACATATCAATGTTTATATGTTCGATTTGTGTAAGTAGTTTGAATGGTTCACTTGTGAATTCATGTTAAAAATCTGGTCAATACTTGTGTAGATAACAATCACACCTTTTATATTTCAAACACTAAATTTCCAATACCCATACAAGGAGTTAGTTGAGGCTTTCATGCATATGGCAGCTTAGCGATTCGCAAAGAGTCTCAACCCATGCCTTTGGGTCGAATGGTGTAATTGTTATGTTGTAATCATCTAATCTTGCTACATTTTCATTGTATCTTTTTTCACTCACTAATCTACACGTGGCTTCCCCAAAAAGGGGCCATGCATAATCAATAATATAAATATATGAAAAATTCCGCAAAAAGGACTTGAAAACAATTCAGGGGTCCACCCCATACATAGAAAACAAAAAACTTATATTATTTAGGTATTTACATACACATATTATCTAGCCGTGACATATATGTCACCTATCTATTTACTTGTTTTATGTATATAGTTTCAAGATAGATTTCAATTTCAGTAAACAGGAGGCACACTTGTGAAATCAAGACGTGACCTCGCCACGTGGATGGTCTGGTATTTCATTTTATACAATTTCAATTTTGTAGAATATTAAGAGTCAAAGCCAGGGAGTCTTCATCAGGAGCCCCTCGGAAGTTGTCTAGTTAGTATAAGTCGAGTGGTCTTTCCTCAGTACCACACGGTCAAGGAGTTGATTAGCTTAGCTCTGTTGGAATACTGCTCTGCTTGGGTAAACTCATCAAAAACCCTCTTTAGGGGGGTCCTGAGCCTCTTCCTTTTCGCAGGTATCCTTCTTCCATCCAAGCGGCTTTAAGAGCCCGAATGTGCTAGTGACGAGAAGTGGCTAATCCCTACTTCTCTGAATTACATGGGGCACTCTTCAACCTAACCACCATCGACTGCTAGGACTACTCTTCTTATACTAGTTGAGACAGTTCGGGGATATGTTTGCCTGATCGGGATAGTGTGGTGGCCAAGGCATGTGATAAAAAAAAAATCGATCAATAAAATACTTTTAAAGTCAACCTTTCATCAGTCCACCTTTTACTCATGAACCAAAATTGAAATTGTGAATACTTTCCCTTATATCATAGCTGTAACAACTTGTTACAAGGTTGTTCATCCACTTTTACAACCCTTTTTTATTTAACAACCTTCCGGGATCACTTCCCGAGTCACCCCGGGGGGTCTCAAGCCATTATAGGCTTGTTTCCCTACCTTAAAAGCTTCGAACAGCTTGTTGTCCGCAATTTACAGCCATTTAAAAGTACTTGGTTGTATCTTTTAAACCCCTTTTTCACCCTTGTTTCACACCCTTTTACTTAAAGCACTCATTGGTTAATTACCCAGGATACCGGTTTACCCCAGCGACCCATTATGGGACAGTTTCCAACACTTTAAGGTAGTGAATATCTCGCTATCCACTTTATTTAGTTCGCTGTCGTAAAAAATCAGCGAGCTTGTTTTCATCCCATTGTTGATAATTTTCACCCCCCAGGCCATTTTGGCCATCTAGGAAGCTAAGGAAGGATAACACCCAAGGTGGGTGGTCCTGAGAATGACTTCTTGTAAGTCTTTCACCTTTCTTCTTCTCCTTCTTTACTACTTCAGGCGAAGGACCACCTGAGGTGCGGGTAGTCTCTACCTTATGCCGAGCTACCAAAGGGGTTGTAACAGGCTTCGCGGCCGGATAGGTCAGATCCGTCCCTACGGAAAGATTTTGCTTATAACACCTGCCCTTTTCTGGTGACTCCACTGGGGAGCTTGCAAACCTCTTTAAATTTTCTTGTATCCCAAGCTTGCACTAAACGTTGGACCCAAATTCTTTGTGGTCTTTTCCTACTTGTTGACAAACTTTGGGCAAAATCTTTCAGTCACCCTTTGGAATTTTCTTTGGTACTCGTTCTAGTTTAGTTTCCTTGTAATTTCTATTACACCTGGGAGTTATAAATACCATTTATTTTTCCTTTCCTTTTACCTAGTCGGTCTTCGATCTCACTTGCTCGAACCCACATGAGAAGTTATCAGCCTGTCATACCTTACCTTCCACTTCGAGAAGAACAAGAAAACAAAGCTTCATTTTTAGTTGGGTTATTTTACATCGTGTTAGAAAGAGTAGGATCATCTGTGACACACCCCTTGTACTCAAAGTACTTACTTGGCCCCTTGCAAGCTGGCAGGGCGCAAGTATCCTAAGACTAGGGAAACAGTGTCCCCCGGGGTTACAAGAAGTCAAATTTCATGAAAGAAAACAAGTAGTGAGACACATACACCTAGGAAACCAGGGAAAATTGTTACCTCTGCAATGCAAACTAAGTCACCCTCTTCCTCTTCTCCTATTCAAAGCCCCTTACTAAAGAAAACTTTAGTTAATCCAACAATAGTTACTAATCCTCAGGTTGTTTCTCCCATCATTTCAACAACTGTTGTTGCTCAGCCCATAGTTGTCCCGATGGCAATGCCATGGCAACTCGACACTCCTTTGAGGTTGGCCAGACCTCTTCATGATATACCTGCGAATGCCCCAAATATACTTCCCAAGTTTAGTAGCACTAGTACTTTGAGTGCTGAAGAACATATACAAAACTTCTATGATGCCTTATCACTTATGGACATAACAATTCCCGATGTCATCATTAGAGTTTTTTTGAGAACCTTCAAAGGCAAAGCAACAAGATGGTATCTCTTGCTTCCTAATGATAGTATCCTATATTGGGACACTATGATCCAAGAATTCAAGAAACATTTCCAAGGGGCAGATGATGTGGCTTCCCTGCTCATGGATTTCACGACCATCTCCATCCATGAGGGTGAGCAAATACGAAATTTTAATCAACGCTTTACCTCGACCTTGAATAGGATCCCAACTGCTTCCCAACCATCTGGGAACAATTTGTTCCATTATTACATGACCGCCATGAATCCGAATGTAAAATACATATTAAAAGATAAATCAAGGCAAACTTTACATGTGGCCAAGACTAGCGCCCTGGAAATTGAAAGAAACATGGAGGAATCCGGTATGATTCCTTCACCTTTATTGCAGCCCCGTTTTAACGGGAGACCTTGGAATGATCTACCTCGAAATGAGGGTCCTCGGTATGAACCTCCACCTGCCCAAACTTCAAGGATTGAAGAAAGGGAAATTTTGGAAACACTCAAGTTGTTAATGAACATGAACAACCAAATACTTTCTCTTAATCGAAAGGTGAATGACATGCAGTTTTTTGTCGTTCCAAGGCCAAGACCTCCTTTCTCTCCTACTCCTACTCCTAGGAAACATGTTGTTGAACTGGATTGGTGTCACTTTTTCCAAGACTTCCATGACCCTGATTATTTTTATGCATATACATGTCACGTGGAATTGTCTAAAAGCGGAAAAGCACCTTTACCTCTAGTAAAAAACAAACTTGCTTCCAACTCCCAAAATGACCATGTTAACATGGAAGACTCTATCCCCTGTGATGACAGTCTTCTTGCTTTCAGAAGCTTTGTTGTAGAGACTAGGAGCTAGGCCCCTAAAACCACTCCGCAAGGGGTGGAAGAAGCCAAAAGCGACCCCAAGGACAATGAAAAGGGAAAACTTCCCACGAATGGTAGATTACCTTCCCCTACAAGGAACAGGGTTCCCTGGACCCCAAACAAGGTAAACTTGCCTAATAATCCACCACCTTGTTTCCTAACACCGATACCTTACAACATCGTTGAAGATCTAGTGAAGGTTCCTGCCCACATGACATTATTATATGCTCTTAGAACACCCACTCAGTTTGAAAACCTTTCACGTGTTCTACAAGAACCCCTTACCCCACGAACAGAACAGAGACTTCCTCTTTCCAAAGAGTCCACTTCTCAACCTAGGGAAGCATACAATGTTATTGATTTAGACCTTGGCATTCCTCCTTTCTATATCTCAGTTTTGATTTTTGATTTTGTGCTCCATAACTATGTCGCTGACACAGGAGCGAGGCACAATTTCATGCCTTTGAGAGTCATGAGAAGACTGGGTCTTGAATGCACAGGCCCATGTAAAGACTTGTTAGCTTTGGATTCTAGGACTGTAGAAACCATCGGTTACATTAAAGACTTATCCATAGATTACGACCAAGCCTCAAAGGTGAGCATGCTCATAAACGTCATCGTAGCAGATATAACTGAAGCATATGGCATGCTTTTAGGGAGAGAGTGGTCCACCAAAGTAAAAAAGGGTCATTACTTCATGGAGGGGACCCACTTCACCTTTCCTCATAAAGGTGTTGAAGTAGTTATTAATAGGGAACCAAAGTATCGAGAGCAGGTTGTACCTGCTTCCTATAATACAAAACATGTGTCTTTTCAAGATATAGGTATGGGTACTTACGCTGTATTATCTGAGGAAGATGTACATGTCCCTCCTTTTGAGTTGGAGGAAATGGTGTGGAGTATGGATTTTGACAGTGCTAAATCCAAGAATGGATCCGGGGCTGGTGTCCTTTTGTGTGATCCCAAGGGAAACACAATTCCTTTCTATTTTCGGTTAGAATTCCCTAACACTAATAATATGGTTGAATATGAAGCCTTAGTTCAAGGCCTCCAAAAGGCCTTAGGCTTAGGAATACGCCATTTATTGGTGAGTGGGGATTCTGAATTGGTTGTGAATCAAATTAGAGGTAAATATGAAGTTTACAACCCACGCCTCAAACAATACCACCGGAGGGCTAAGGAACTTATTGAGAAGTTATTATCTTTCAACATTCAAGTCGTGCCTAGGGCCGCAAACCATGTAGCTGATACTTTGGCCTTGGATGGTTCTTGTTTCTCCTCGGATTTTGTAAGGTCTATTGAATATATACAAGTCCAAATTTTGCATAGGCCTGCGTTACCGGATAATGTCGATTCTTGGCAAGTTTTTGATACTAATGAATAAATCTGTAGATTCCTTCAAAACAAGGAGGAGTTTGAATATTTACATATCAACCATGAGTTGGAAGAGGAAACAGGGAACATAATTCAATTAAAGACAAATAAGATCCCCCCTAGTTTTTCAGCATTGGAATCCATGTTTCATTCCGATGATGCCACTACTTTTGTGCCTAGTATTGATAGTGAATCTATTAGGAAGGTGCGAGAAGCCATACCTATTAACCTAGGAAGTGAGAAAGATCCAAAACTGGTCTATATAGGTGCACAGTGTTCCCCTTCTGAGGTCGCTCAAGTCACGGGACTCTTGACAGAATTCATAGATGTTTTTGCTTGGTTCTATCAAGACCTCAAGGTTTTCGATATGCAAGAGATAGTCCATGCCATACCCATAATCCCTTATTCGAAACCTTACAGACAGAGGCAGAGAAAAAACAACACGGCTTTGGAACAAACAATTAAAGATAAATTGGATAAGATGGAGGCATCCGGGGTCATTTACCATGTTCATTACTCACAATGGGTATCTAATTTGGTTCTGGTTAGGAAGAAAACTGGCGATATTCGTTTGTGTGTCGACTTTCGACATATGAATAAAGTGTCCCTAAAGGACAACTACCTTGTCCCACCTATGGAAGAGATTCCCCAACATGTCTCCGGGTCTCAAATGATGTCCCTTTTAGACGGTTTCTCAGGTTACAATCAAATAGCCCTAGATCCTTCTGATAGTCATAAAACCACCTTCACCACTCGTTGGGGCACATATGCATATAACAAGATGCCTTTTGGATTGATGCTGGGAACACCTTTCAACGTGCCATGGCCATTGCTTTCAGAGGATTATTGGGTAAGGTTATTGTTGTTTACTTCGACAACCTCGTGGTCTTTTCCAAAGAATAGGGTAGTCATTTTGATCACCTTAGGCGGGTTCTCCTTAGATGTCGTAGGTTTGGCATATCTTTAAATCCTAAGAAGACCATTTTCGGTGTTATGGAGGGAAAACTTTTGGGTCACATCGTCTCTCGAGAAGGTGTAAAAGTTGATCCTGGGAGAGTGGTAGAAACCCAAAGGCTGCCCTTACCTACCAATAAAAAGGAAATGCAATCTTTCTTTGGGAAGATAAATTTCCCGAGACACTTCATTCCTGATTTTGCTCAAGTAGTTAAACCTCTAAATCAGCTTATGAAGAAAGACATTTGATTCAAATGCGACCCTCCTACCCATCAGGCTTTTGAATCCATTAAGCAAGCCATTGCTTTTTCCCCTCTGTTAGTCAGTCTTGATCCCTCTAAAGACTTTGTCATGTACACTAATTCGTCAAAAGAGACAATTTCTGCAATCTTGTTGCAAAAAGACCATGAGGAAAATCTTAGGCCAATTGCCTTCGTGAACCAAAATTTGAAACCCCACCAACTGAATTATTCTCCACTGGAGAAACATGGTTATTCCTTGTATAAAGCATTGGAACAATTTCGACATTACATCCAAGGCCATAAAGTTCAGGTTTTTGTGCCTACATCTCTCTTAGTCACCGCTTTGAATCAAACCGAATTGCATAGTAAGTGGTCCAAATGGATCATGCGTATGCAAGAGTATGACTTGGAAATTAAGCCAACAAAAACCATTAGGGGAACAGGGTTGGCTGGATTGCTAACCCGATCCCATCCCTCAGTCATAGTTGAACCACCTCAAGTAGATGACTTGATTGCTTTTGAAGAAATGGTTAACGAAATTGAGTTAGCCTCACAACCATGGTACAGACCTATCATATATTTCCTGATCAATGGTGTGTGCCCACTGGACATGGATACTAAAGCCAAACGAACACTTCGTTTGCAAATTGTCTGATATGTTTTACAAGGTCAAATCCTTTACCGAAGAAACATTGATGGGGTCTTGTCACGATGCTTAACTCCTGATCAAGCCCAAATGGCACTTGAACAATGCCATTCCGGGGTTTGTGGAGGTCACTTTTCAGCCAAAACCACTGCAGCAAAAGTTCTACATGCAGGTTACTTTTGGCCTTCACTCCACAAAGATGCCCATTTACTTGTTCGGAAATGCAAAGCTTGCCAATGCTTCACTGGGAAGAAAAAATTGGTTGCCTTACCTCTTAGACCTATTGAAGTCCAAGTCCCTTTCGCAAAATGGGGCATGGACTTTATTGGACTGATTTCACCGCTCTCCAGTGCTGGTCATGTATTCATCTTAACAGCCATATACTACTTTACAAAGTGGGCTGAAGCAATCGCTCTTAGGAATGCTACAAGTCAACAGGTGGTAGAATTCGTTGAACGTAACATTTTATCCCGTTTTGGGACCCCTGCCGAGATATTAACTGATAATGGATCAGCTTTCATGTCTGATGTCATGTTACACCTTAGTGTTACATACGGTATCCAAATTTTTCGATCTTGCACCTATTACCCCCAAGGTAATGGTTTGGCCGAATCAACAAAGAAAAACATGATTCGGATCCTTAAGAGGATAGTTAAGGATAACAAGTGTGATTGGCACACAAAGTTAAAATTTGCTTTATGGGCTGATCGTATAACTCCAAAGACAGCAACAGGTCAAAGTCCTTACACTCTAGTGTATGGCGCTCCTGCTGTCCTGCCTGTTCACTTACAAATTCCAACCTTGAGGTTGGCTATTGTTGAGGCAAAAGATGATTTCCAACCCTTACAACATCGTTTAGACACACTCCTCAAATTAGAAGAGGTAAGAAAGGACGCATTCCAACACCTCCAAAAGAAGCAAGACATTGTTAAACCTTCCTTCGATAAAAGAGCCAAAATGGTAAATTACAAAGTAGGCGATGATGTTTTATTATGGGACAAATCACATGAGGCCCCATCCAAACATCGCAAGTTTGATTCATTATGGTTGGGTCCTTACACAATCCACGAGGTCTTAGGGACAAATGCTTTCATATTAAAAACATTGGATGGCAAACCACTTCAATTCCCCGTGAATGGTTGTCACCTAAAGTTCTTTTATTCCTGAGAGGCCTCGTCATCTTGTACATAAGTCACCATTCGTTCTTTTCTGGTTTGTATCTATTCAATGTTATTGATTCTCTTTCTCGTGTGTATTTACTATTACCTTTTCATGTTTGTACATTTCCCCATGGTTTTAGTCTTAAGCCCTTTTTCCCTTAGTTCCAGTTTTGGAGTATAATCCCTTCTTTGTTTTTTCCATGGGTTGGTCTTTTCCATTTTAAGTTGTAGGTTGCCTTCTTTTGGGTTTTTCTAGTGTTCAATACAAAGGATATTGTCTTTATTATTGGGTGGTTGTGTGGAAATACTGGATTCCTAGAATCTCTTTTACCATACTTGACATTTTGGGAAACTCTGTCTTAAAGTCATCTTAAATGGGTGTAAGTCTGGTTTTTAGTTCATCAAAGTCAGCAGGGAAAGTCTAAGGAGGTAGCATATCATTCTCTGGTGAATCTGAAAACCATGATGGCATGATGGCTTACATAGCTATGTGATTGAAACTGCACTTTACCTGGCCACTTACAATCTGATCTCTCCAAGAAATGGTCATTTTCCTACAAAGTTCCATCACTTATGAGCACTTGAGATTTCAGCATCTACCGCCACAGGTTTTTTATATTTCTTTATTCTCTTGTTTGACTGGTTTGCTTGCTAGTTTTCCTCCGGTGAGTCACTGATTTCAAAAGATTCATGTTTGCTTGTCTATGTGTCAAGAATTGAATGTATGCATGAGACTTTGTGTTGGGCCAAGGTTCACATTAAGCCTCGATTCTCATAGTTAAGCCATAATCTGGGTGAGGGACCTGTGTCACTTGGGCCACATTGCTCAACAAAACCCAGGTCATTATTCCCATTCTTCCATATTATGTGAATCTCAGTATAAATTAGGTTGTATATATTTATTGCACCACTTTCATTCTTCAGTTATCCCTAATGTGAAAAATGGTCCTTATACTACAGTTAAATTCCCCCCTCACCCAAATCTGTCACTTTGAAAGTATGAATTTCCACTAAGTATTCTTGCCTGTCACGCGGGTGATCCCATTGTTCGACATGCTTTGGAAAGCATTTCCCCTCGGGCGCCAATAATGTTGACCCAAAAATATGCTCTGGTCTCAACATGGTGTTTTACATAGTTACTTCTCCATAAACACCCCTTGATGTTATGGTTCCAGTCAAAGACAGTGGCGGGGGTCATAGTTACTATGGCCTCTGCCCTTGAAAGAGTATCAGTTGGTTGCTTTCAGGGATTTGTGGTCCTTCCCATGACAATTCTTCCTCATGTCAAGGCTGTTTGATTCAGGGAATACAACACTTCCAAGCGGTAGGGATCAAGACACTATTTTCAACGAGATATCATGAGCTTGATTCCAAGTTAGTATGACCCCATACGAGGCACGCAAAGTCAACGTCACTCGAACAACGAAAACCAATAGCCTTGAATTCCTGGTCTAATTCTATTCAGATTATGGTATCAAAGGGAAAATAAAACCTAGACATGGTGTAGGGTAGTGCGATACCTTTCCAACAGTATATCCCGTGCTTGGTTTCGACCCCCGGTTATTAAGAACGAGCTTTCGCAAGTTTATGACCAATTTTGGACACCAAATTGGTTGCAGTGATTCATGGTTTACAATTGGTGGGTAAAGAGTTATAAATTAGATAATCAGTGATGCCACGCTTTAATAGACTCAGAAACATTTCCAACGATGTCTCATTTGCCTCATTTTGACTTCAGATGGCCTGGTTAGAGCTGTCACAAGTTGGTCAATAATTTTAAGCAAAAAGGGGTCCACCAGCTCACATGACAGGGTTTCATAGCAGCTAAGACAGTCATAAATGACTGAAACACAAACATATATTGTCACCTCATCAAAGTAGTCATCAATACCTTTCCGATGGTACCTCATTTGCTTCAATTGGATATTGTATGATGATTTGACACCTTTCGCAAGATTAGGTGTCATGTGGGCCCACCATCAAGTCAGGGGTTTTAAGTGGCCACTGTTCCGAGCTGAATTTGAGGGATGAGGTTGCATTTTCTCAAGTTGGTGATGACATATTCCTGATGTACTCGTCAAGACCTTTCCAACGATGTGACTTACGTCCGATTCCGACTCCGTCTCTCCAGTCAACATTTTTGGGTTGAGTCAGCTGCAGTAGAGTTAAAGTCAAATTTTGACTTGCACATATTTCCAAAAATATTAAAAAATTAATAAAATATTTTATTAAAAATTTTCAGAAAAATTGGAAATTTGGAGTGGGTACGTAGCCTCATGCTGTTTGGGGAAAATCATTTTTTTTTTTTTTTTAAATTGAAAAAAAACAAAACCTCCCTNGAGAGCTCTGCAAAAACAGTTCATGGCAGCAGAGGGACGTTTTTGACAAAAGAAACAACTCAGCAGTGGGAAGCTAGTTTCCATGCGGCCATCTCCAAGCCATTGACCAGGTAACCCATTATTCTCATTTCCAAAAAACCAATAAGATATGTTGTTGGTTGTTTTGAGGTTCTGGAAGAAGAAATTTGTGTTTGTTTGCCTATTTCAATGATGAGGTTGCTTGCTGGTTCAGTTTGATTGTTAGTGGCTGAGTTCATTCAGATTGTATGTGTGCTGAAAGATGCAAAGGAGAGGGGATTCAAACCCCTTTTGGGCACTAGGCCCAAGCCTCCATGGCTCCTTTAGAATTTTAAAATTGTAGAGCTATCTATTGGAGGTTGCAGGCCTGGGCATGTCACTGGGAAGCTTTGGGCTTTGAACCCCAACCCTCCCCTTTTACTTTTCCCAAAAACCTCAAAAAACTACCCAGAAATCCAAGTGGAGGGCAGGGGGTTTGAACCCAAAACCTCCCCTCCATTCTGCTAGTGAAAAACCCACTTTGCCTATAGTTTTCAAATTTTAATTTTTGGTGGCTGGCCAACCGTCCACCACCTGGGTGCCACCACCACCATTGCCTTGGCCTCCTCCATTCCCTTCACGCGCAGGTCACCACCCTCTACCACTACACCACCTCTGCATGCATTCCCTCTGCTCCTTCCCACCTCGGCTCCCGCTCCACCATTCCTCAAGCCTCCCACTTCAAGCTACACCCCCTCCCCTTTGCACACAACACCTTCATCCCTCTGCATGCTCCTCGGCCACCTCCCATCTCCCACCGCTTAGAGCCACCACCACCTCGGCCTCCTCTCCCATTCCCCTATGCGCGCACCAGCCATAGCCCACACCTCCATTTCTCCCCCTCCAAACTAGTCCTCCACCATCCCGTGTGCCTGCAGCCTCATCTGCCCAGCCCACACCCCTTCACCTCCCTTCTCCCCTCGGCCCCCTCCTTCTCCTCCTTCCACATATCCTCCACGCGGCCCCCCACATCCTTCTCCTCCGCCCAACCGCCCACCACCACCACTCACCATTTCCTCGAACCCCGTGG
>ML783592.1:466420-479444 GCA_009831015.1 Picea engelmannii
ATACATATCAATGTTTATATGTTCGATTTGTGTAAGTAGTTTGAATGGTTCACTTGTGAATTCATGTTAAAAATCTGGTCAATACTTGTGTAGATAACAATCACACCTTTTATATTTCAAACACTAAATTTCCAATCCCCATATAAGGCGTTAGTTGAGGCTTTCATGCATATGGCGGCTTAGCCGTTCTCAAAGAGTCTCAACCCATTCCTTTGGGTTGAATGGTGTAATTTTTATGTTGTAATAATCTAATCTTGCTCTGTTTTCATTGTATCTTTTTTCGCTCACTAATCTACAGGTGACTGCCCCAAAAAGGGGCCATGTATAATCAGCAAGATAAATATATGCAAAACGCTGCAAAAAATATTTGAAAACAATTCAGGGGTCCGCCCCATACACAGAAAACAAAAAACTTATATTATTTAGATATTTACATACACATATTATCTAGTCGTGACATATATGTCACCTATCTATTTACTTGTTTTATGTATATAGTTTCAAGATAGATTTCAATTTCAGTAACCAGGAGGCACACTTGTGAAAGCAATATGTGACCTCGCCACGTGGATGGTCTGGTATTTCATTTTATGCAATTTCAATTTCGTAGAATATTAAGAGTCGAAGCCAGGGAGTCTTCATCAAGAGCCCCTCGGAAGTTGTCTAATTAGTATAAGTCCAGTGGTCTTTCCTCAGTACCACACGGTCAAGTAGTTGATTATCTTAGCTCGGTTGGAATACTACTCTGCTTGGGTAAGCTCAGCAAAAACCCTCTTTAGGGGGGTCCTGAGCCTCTTCCTTTTCGCAGGTATCCTTCTTCCATCCAAACGGCTTTCAGAGCCCCAAAGCGCTAGTGACGAGAAGTGGCTAATCCCTACTTCTCTGAACTGCATGGGGCACTCTTCAACCTAACCACCGTGGACTGACAGGAATACTCTTCTTATATTGGTTGGCACAGTTCTAGGATATTTTTGCCTAATCGAGATAACCTTCAAAACAGTGTGGTGGCCAAGGCATGTGATAAAAACAAAAATCGATCAATAAAATACTTTTAAAGTCAACCTTTCGTCAGTCCACCTTTTACTCACGAACCAAAATTGAAATTGTGAATACTTTCCCTTATATCATAGCTGTAACAACTTGTTACAAGCCTATCCATCCACTTTTACAACCCTTTTTGATTTAACAAGCTTCTGGGATCACTTCCCGAGTCACCCCGGGGGGTATCAAGCCATTCTAGGCTTGTTTCCCTGCCTTGAAAGCTTCGAACATCTTGCTGTCCACAATTTACAGCCATTTAAAAGTACTTGGATTTAGCTTTTAAACCCCCTTTTCACCCTTGTTTCACACCCTTTTACTTAAAGCACTCATTGGTTAATTACCCAGGATACCGGTTTACCCCGGCGACCCATTCTGGGACAGTTTCCAACACTTTAAGGTAGTGAATAGCTCACTGTCTACTTTATTTAGTTCGCTGTCCTAAAAAATCAACGAGCTTGTTTTCATCCCACTGTTCATAATTTTCACCCCCAAGGCCATTTTGGCCATCCAGGAAGCTAAGGAAGGATAACACCCAAGGTGGGTGGTCCTGAGAACGACTTCTTGTAAGTATTTCACCTTTCTTCTTCCCCTTCTTTACCACCTCAGGCGAAGGACCACCAGAGGTGTGGGTACTATTTTCCTTTTTCTGAGCTACCAAAGAGGCTGTAACCAGCTTCGTGGACGGATAGGTCGGATCCGTCCCTATAGACAGATTTTTCTTATAACACCTGCCCTTTTCTAAGAAAAGGGTGGGTGTTATAATCAAAATCTGTCCGGAGGGACGGATCCGACCTATTCGGCTGCGAAGCCGATTATAGCCCCTTTGATAGCTTGGCACGAGGTAGAGACTACCCGCACCTCCATTTCTCCCCCTCCACACTAGTCCTCCACCATCCCATGCGCCCACAACCTCATCCGCCCAGCCCACACCCCTTCATCTCCCTTCTCCTCCTTTCACATCTCCTCCATGCGACCCCACACCTCCTTCTCCTCCGCCCAACCACCCAGCACCACCACTCACCATTTCCCCGAACCCCATGGCCCCTTGGAGCTTACCCCTGATCACATGGGTGACCAGGGGCATCGGGTAAACCCCCGCCCTTTTTTTTGTGTTTTAATTTTAATATTTAAAATTTAATTTTAATTTAATTTTTGTTTTTAATTTTATATTATATAGGATTTTAAAATATTTTAGTTATAAATATTTTATATTTATAATTAAAAAATAAAAAATAAAAAAAAAATCATAATGTTTTATTAAAATATAAATAAAATTTTAAATGGGTTATAAACCATATAGTAAAATTAAATTTTTTCCCCCTAAAGGTCACTGGACTTTTTAATTGCATAACTTCCCGGTATGGAGGCGGATGTTCGCCTGTAAATAGTCAAAATGATCGGGGCGAAGTCTAGAATACGCCCATACCATTCAAATCATCGAATTCAGCCCATATTTTCAGTGACATGTCCCAGAGCGACAGGGACTCAATTCGGCCCTACAAGCATGCACCCGAAAGAGGCCTAATTGGGGGCCTTCGAGGTCAAATTGGTCCTGGTGAGGGAAACCCATTTCAGCTATAGGTATACATGCCTGTAGAAGCCTATCGATTCTTGTGTCCAACCCAAAATTTCACCCCAATTTCAAATTCTTTTCCTGATCAGTCTATTGGCCGGCTCCATCCGCATACCTTCTCGGGGCCATATCTCACTCATCCGGAGTCAGATTTGCACCAAACGAAAGGAAGCGAAAAGGTAGCGGATAGAGATACAACATGGGCATAGTAAAATACATATTTATGGTTGTTTGGTACAGAGGAAGAGCCCTTCAAAGTTTAGGTCCAAGGGGTCTTCTTACTGAAACAAGCCCAAATCAAAGCCATGTTTTAGCCAGCTCACAGGGAAACTTATAAGAAACAAAGGGGGTCCATAATCAGGTCTAAAAAGTGTCTGGACAGTGGGCATTTCCTTACTTACAATGACCAAAGCCCGAAGTCCCCTTTCCCTCCAAAGCAACTCAGCAATTCCCCACACCTTGGGCCTTCATTCTAGTGAATCCGACAGCCATGGATGGCCAGATACTATCCTGAAACACATCACCTACAACTACAAAACATGGCAGCAGTCAAAGAGCATTTGGGATGGCACAAATCCCTAGGAAAATGGTGATGTGGCATATCAAGCTTTGTTAGTTTATGGAAAATGACTTTTTGTAATATGAACTCTCGTATGATTTACTTTTGGCATGTAATTATTATGTAATTGAATGATCAAGTCAAATCTGATTTGATTCCCTTTTTGGATAAGGTTCCTTTTTTAGATAAGGTTACTTTTTGTAAAAAAGACAAAAATACTTTAGGGTTGGTCCACTTGTTACTTTTCCAAAAGTGACAAGTGTCTTGTGATCTAACCCTAAGCCTTCACCTCTCCTTTATAAATAAGAGGGTTGGCATTGTAAAAAAGGGGGGAGGATGAATATAGTAACAAAGCTCTGCTGGAATTTATAAGACTCTTTGTGTGTGTGTACTTGTTGAATTTTAGTTGTTGGATGTGTCATTTGTTGGTTAAGGGTTGAGGGGTAGGGGTAAATACTTGATATGTTAGCTATCTCCAAGAGGGATTGGTTAGCTAGGTGTTTTTTGTTGCTTCCTTGGGTTTAAATTGCTCACTTTCATTTTCTAACAACTTGGTTTAATTTGTTTAATGTGTTTTAGTGCAGATTTTCTGAAGTATTCAATTGTTTTCAGCCTTAGCTAGTGGGTGGGAGTCCTAGGGCCCCTTAGGAGAACCCTTAAATAGACCTCATAGTTGTCTGTCCATACTTGTTTTCTTTATCTTTTCATTCATGTATGTTTCTGTTATGTTTTCTTACCATTAACCTTGCTGTCCCAGACAGGAAAATGGATCATTTTGGTCAATTTCCCCCCACGGGACAACCATCTTAGTTGGCTGTTATATATTTCTTATGTGTAAATTTATGTTATGTTTATTTCAGTTTTTCCATACATAAATACTAAAATTTCATTGTTTGCCTGGAAGGATACAACCGGTCACCCATTCTGCCTCTCTTAAGCGGTTGGGGACCACCTAGAGACCTTTTTAAGGCAAAGGGGCCAGCAGGGCAGTGAAGAAAAATACATGTTTTGATCAGTAAATCTTACCCAATCACTCTCATACATACTTTAATTATCACTTGCACTCACTCCAAAAATTTCTGATATACATATCAATGTTTATATGTTCGATTTGTGTAAGTAGTTTGAATGGTTCACTTGTGAATTCATGTTAAAAATCTGGTCAATACTTGTGTAGATAACAATCACACCTTTTATATTTCAAACACTAAATTTCCAATCCCCATACATGGAGTTAGTTGAGGATTTCATGCATATGGCGGCTTAGCCATTCTCAAAGAGTCTCAACCCATTCCTTTGGGTCGAATGGTGTAATTGTTATGTTGTAATCATCTATTCTTGGTACATTTTCATTGTATCTTTTTTCGCTCACTAATCTACATGTGGCTGCCCCCAAAAGGGGCCATGTATAATCAACAAGCAAAATATATGAAAAACGCCGCAAAAAGACTTGAAAACAATTTAGGAGTCTGTACCATACACAGAAAACAAAAAAAATATATTATTTAGATATTTACATACACATATTATCTGGCCGTGACATATATGTCACCTATCTATTTACTTGTTTTTTGTATATAGTTTCAAGATAGATTTCAATTTCAGTAACTAGGAGGCACACTTGTGAAAGCAATATGTGACCTCGCTACGTGGATGGTCTGGTATTTCATTTTATGCAATTTCAATTTCGTAGAATATTAAGAGTCAAAGCCAGGGAGTCTTCATCAGGAGCCCCTCAGAAGTTGTCTAGTTAGTATAAGTCGAGTGGTCTTTCCTTAGTACCACACAGTCAAGGAGTTGATTAGCTTATCTCGGTTGGAATACTACTCTGCTTGGGTAAGCTCAGTAAAAACCCTCTTTAGGGGGGTCCTGAACCTCTTCCTTTTCGCAAGTATCCGTCTTCCATCCAAGAGACTTTAAGAGCCCGAAAGTGCTAGTGACGAGAAGTGGCTAATACCTACTTCTCTGAACTGCATGGGGCACTCTTCAACCTAACCACTGTGGACTGCTAGGACTACTCTTTTTATACTGGTTGGCACAGTTCCGGGATGTGTTTTCCTGATCGGGATAACCTTCAAAATAGTGTGGTGGCCAAGGCATGTGATAAAAACAAAAATCAATCAATAAAATACTTTTAAAGTCAACCTTTCGTCAATCCACCTTTTACTCACGAACCAAAATTTAAATTGTGAATACATTCTTTTATATCATAGCCGTAACAACTTGTTACAATCATGTTCATCCACTTTTACAACCCTTTTTGATTTAACAAGCTTCCGGGATCACTTCCCGGGTCACCCCGGGGGGTATCAAGCCATTCTAGGCTTGTTTCCCTACCTTGAAAGCTTCGAACAACTTGTTGTCCACAATTTACAGCCATTTAAAAGTACTTGGTTGTATCTTTTAAACCTCATTTTCACCCTTGTTTCACACCCTTTTACTTAAAGCACTCATTGGTTAATTACCCAGGATACCGGTTTACCCCGGCGACCCATTCTGGGACAGTTTCCAACACTTTAAGGTAGTGAATAGCTCACTGTCCACTTTATTTAGTTCACTGTCATAAAAAATCAGTGATCTTGTTTCCATCCCAGTGTTCATAATTTTCACCCCCAGGCCATTTTGGCCATCCAGGAAGCTAAGGAAGGATAACACCCAAGGTGGGTGGTCCTAAGAACGACTTCTTGTAAGTCTTTCACCTTTGTTCTTCCCCTTCTTTATTGCCTCAGGCGAAGGACCACCTGAGGTGCAGGTAGTCATTGCCTCATGCTGAGCTACCAAAGGGGATGTAACTAGCTTCGCGGCCGGATAGGTCCGATCCGTCCCTATGGACAAATTTTTCTTATAACAGCCACCTATCACTACTTCTTCCACTCTTCGGGCGTCTTATTCTCATGCCACCTGTCAACCACATGAGTCCCACCAAGTGGATGTGCCACGTGTTGCACAAGCCCTCGCAACTCGTAAGCTTGTGACATTTGCAATCGAAACTAACTTCTTTCAACCTCTGAGATCCCGATACGCGATATAACGAAGAGGTTTCTCCTACTTCTCGCTATTCAGGAATCCGCACAACCAAAGGATTTGGTCTACCCTCCTAATTCATGATATGCAATATTCCACGCAGATTCAAATCCGACAGTTCTCCTGCGGCTTTTATCCAACGGTCTGGATCTCTCCCTCCGCTTCTCACAAGCTCGAAACTCGCGACTTCGGGACTTTCATTCCTCTATGCTCCACTCTTCGCAGTCAGGATCCCCGAGATACCGAGATGATCTGATGGCTTGTGAAAAGAACGATCAATGATCCACGTTAATTCTAGATCCTAGAGTGATGAGTTTGTCTGCCTCTAACCACCCTATAACTTCTCTGGATCCTAGTGTCCTTGCGGCTTTGCAAGTTCTCCACGGAGAATTTTGACCATTCGATTTCTTCCTCAAGAATCTCTGTGAAACAACAAACGTTATTCCCTTGAAGTGTTTCAATCTCCATCTTCCTTTGAACACTTCAACGACATTAACCCTCCTGAGCTTTCCCTGGAAAGTTTGAGCCTTGAAAGAACTCCTACACGCACTCCTTGCGACAATCTATCAAATACTTTTGGGTATTTGATCTCTTCGACTCTGTGCACTTCCTGCAACAATAGTCCTTAAATATTCAACCTTAGTTGATAAGCTCTAAGGCCTCAAATATCCTATGCACACCTTGCACGACTCTTGTGCTCCACTTGCACTTCTGTTGGAATGAGAATAACTGTATCCCTCTTGAGCTTTCTGAGATAAAACTCAAAACCCTTGTCAACGCACACCTTGCGGACGTTTCACTGCACTCCTTGCAGCAACTCTCTCAGGATAAGAAACAATTGAAACTCATTCTCTTTCTCTCCCAGACTTCATACATTCAACATGAATCATACATTCAAAACAACATAGAATCATAAAAAATGCATAACAGAGAGAATAAAACAACTATAAGCATACCATTCAGCATATGTAAACAATAAGCTTCATAACACCATGAAATATGAGTCAAAAATTCATATATTTAACTCAAATACTCCTGTACATGGTTTCTTCTCTACAGCTCTCTGCTACAGCTCTCAATGTTGATAATGTTCATAATCATACAATGATACAATGGTGAGGGTGTCTATATTCGTTTTCCCTCCTATGCTCTAAAATTGTTTAATCTTATTAATTCAAATCTACCTACATCCATTAACTGGGATGAAATTCCTTTTACATTAACAGATGAGAGAAAATTGCTCACAATCTGTTTACAACAGTCAAACATAAATGCAAAGTACGCCTTCTTCCTAACTATTACATTAATGCCTTTTAAGTTCAAAATTCAAAAACGGTTCTTATGAAAATGTGCTCTTTTTATTCCTTCGTGCGTTCATCTATTTCTTGGGCTTAGTCGTGTGATTTGGCTTGGCACAATGCTCCTGCATAATCCAAGATTCCTCGACAGTGTCCCAAAATCCTTTTTCTTCCAACCAAAGCAGACTAAACCTAAAAGGAATTGGACACAAGTCTTCCTCTTCCTTTAAATTCATCATAATAGGTTTATGGTCTGATGCAGTATTTGCTACAATTTTTTATATGATCATTTCCTTGTAATAATAGAGAACTTTGGACCAAGAACCTAGCAGTGATATGTCCTAGTCCCTGTCTCTTATTTGTCCAAGTAATTTTTCCTTGTTTAGGTTTTACATCTAATAAATTCCAGATCTTAATCAAGTTTTTTGTCTAAGGTTTGAGAGGGTCTCGACTCTGAACCTCTCCTCTTTTCTTTGATGAGTCAAGTTTCATGTTCAAATATGCTCCTAGAATGAAATTTGGGGGGAATATATTTCCAAGAAGTCTGCTAGAGAAACCCAACAATCTTTCTTTTCCAAAAAGAATACAGGAACATAAATATTAAAGAGAGAGAAATGAGTGTTACTTGAGAGATGAAGCAACTCCGTAAAAATCCAATGCTGAGTTTCAAATGAGTTTTGAATATGAAAGGAATCTTTTTTGCAAGGGTTGCAATACCTCCTGAATATTCTCTTTCACTTACTGTCGCTCCTTCATTCTTCTTCCATTTTACCTCTCCCAGGGTTAACACCTGGGCTTCTTCAAGTTTGGTCTCTTGGATCATTAGAATATCAGGAGTTTCCATTTTGATAAGGTATTTTACTGATTCTATCTTTCTAGGACTACTAAGCCCTCTACAGTTCCACGACACCAATTTCATTATTTCCCTTAAGCACTTGTGTAGGATCCCCCTCCAGAGAAATCCCAGTTTTTATTCCTGTAGTTTTTGACCTTGTATTTCTGTTAAAAAGCATGTCTATTGTATTGTTTCTTAAGTACCTTGAATTTTCTCCTTCACTACTTCCACCTCCCTTATTTCTCTTTTGGGCCTTGTCCCTACTTTCTTTGTTGATTTATCTAATAAATCCTCTTCTGAGGAAGTAAGAGATTCCACTAGTTTTCTTTTATCCATTTTTGCATAGGAGGAGGAGGGGAATGTACTTTTTTTAGAAACCCTAGGTCCCAATATTGTCGGGGTTTCAATTACTGTTTCTGCAGAAGCTTGTTTTATTTCCTCCTGCGATTCTGGAATATCTTCTATAAGAAAGTAATCATTTCACCGCTTCCTTGTAAACGATATATCGGTGGTCGTCTTAACCTTTCAAAACACAAGAGCCAACCACCGATTACTAATTTGTCTTACATAAACTTAAACAGTGGCCAACTTAACCTTTGCAGGCCACAAGACATCATCACCGCCATTTATTAAGTCTTTTAGATGATCAAAGGGGCAATTTTTGAATTTATGTTTCTGTATAAGTACCAGAAACAAATTGTAATTGACATGATCTTGAAAACATTTTTGAATCAAATTGTTTACTTTGTATTTGGAGCTCTACTTTGCGTTTATATTTTACCGAGTTTGTAAACTCATTTTATCTCTTGATAAAAATTTATTTTTTGAACAAACACAGTAATTTCTTGTTTTTACCGATTGAGAATCCAGTTTTACATTTATCCCAAGATTACTTGTTGGAGCGTATATGATTTGAAAAATCATTTTAATTATAAGTTTGTTATTTCGCATTTCGGAGTTCACTTATTACAAGTGCGTGGAGTTCCTTTGCTTTACCAAATGCTGAAACCCAAAGTGCTGGGCCCACATTCCATTCACATTTTCGCGATTCAGGAGTTGTTGTGTGTTGGTGTTTGGCATTTTTAATAGCCAAACCCCGAACCCTGAAACCCAAAGTGCTGGGCCCACAGCCTTTTCGCATTTCGTGATTCAGAAAACAACGTGGTCTTTTGTTTTTGTGTTCGGCGTTTGTAATCACCGAAACCCGATTGACCTCCATTTTTTCACATTTGGTATCAGAGCCTACAGTTTATCCTGCAATTGCTTAATTCATTGTAGATTATTCATGTTAGTGCCAAAAATTTTATTCTCATATTTTTTTGTGTGAAGGTTTATTTAATTTCTATCAATTTTTTATAAATGGTTGCATCTGGTAGTAGTTCTTCTCAGATTCAGGTTCCTGTACTGAGTGAGAAGTCATATGACTCCTGGTATATTCATATGAGGATGATTTTGTGTTCTCAGGACTTGTGGACTTATGTTATTGATGGTTATGCTGAGCCAGTTGATGCTGCAGCAGAATTGGCCCTGACTAATGCTGACTGTGTTTTGCTGAAGGAAAACAGGAAGAAAGATAATAAAGATCTTGTATAAATCCAGCAAGGATTAAATGAATCCATTTTTATTAATATTGCTAGTGTTGTATCTTCGAATATGGCTTGGGACATTCTTGAAACCTGTTATCAAGGGGTGTCCAAGGTGAAGACAGTCAAGTTGCAGAACTTGAGAAGGGACTTTGAAAATCTGAAGATGAAGGATAATGAAAGTGTTGATACTTTCATGACTCAAGTGATGAGTGTTGTGATCCAGATCAGGTAGTATGGAGATGATGTTGATAATAAAAGAGTTATTGAGAAAGTGCTGAGAAGTTTGCCCAACAAGTTTGAGCTTGTTGTTGTTCCCATAGAGGAATTTAAAGATTTAAGTTTAATGCAAATTGATGAGTTAATTGGTTCTCTTGTTGCTCATAAATCTAGGATATCTAGATATGAAGAAGGATCATTGAAGCATGCCTTCAAATCCCAACTGCATGTTACCAGAAGCATAAGCAGAGGAGAGCTTCATACTCATGGAAGAGGAGGTCGATTTTCTAGTCCAAGGGACAATGGAGCTGAATCAAAGTCTGAGCAGAAGTCCCAGCAGAATCCTCCTAATTTAAGAGGGAGTAGCAGCAAACCCTGGCAGGAATAAAATTAGAGGTATGATAAAACCAAAGTGAAATGTTATTATTGTAAGAAGTTTGGGCATTTTGCTAACAAATGTTGGAAGAAACAGGCAGATGCTGGAAAGCACTCTGTACATATCACAAATGAGTCTGAGGATCATCAAAATCCTATGTTCTTGACTTGTAATGTCACTCAGGAAAGTTCCAATGATATTTGGTTTTTGGATAGTGGTTGCAGTAACCACATGGCTGGTAATAAAGAATTATTTTCTTCCATTGATACCAGTATTCAGTCTGAAGTAAAAATGGGGAATGAATGTAATGTTACAGTTAATGGTAAAGGTGTAGTTCCAGTCTACACTAAGAACAATCAGAGGAGAAGTATTGATGATGTTTACTTTGTGCCTGGTTTAAAATGCAATCTTATCAGTGTTGGATAGTTGTTAGAGAAAAAGTACAGAGTGTTCTTCAACGACCAGGTATGTATTATCTATGATAAATTACCTGGAAACCAGTTGATTGCAAGAGTAGATATGACCAAGAATAGAATGTTTCCACTTGTTATGCGAAATGATTTGAGTGGTTCTTTGAATGCTTATAAATTTGGAAGTTTAGATGAATCTTGGTTATGGCATTTGAGATATGGTCATTTACATTTTGGTGGCTTAGATTTGTTATAGAAGAAATAGATGGTGAAAGGGTTACCTTGTATTCAACAACCTGCAATCTCTTGTGAGAGATACATACTTGGAAAACATCACAGAGAGAAATTTGTTTCAGGTGTTTCCTATAGAGAAAAATCTCCTTTGGAAATTGTCCACACAGATTTATGTGGGCCTGTGCAAACACCTTCTTTAACTGGTTGTGTTTATTTTATGAATTTCATGATGATTTCAGTAGGAAGACTTGGTTGTATTTATTGAAACAGAAGTCTGAAGCCTTTGATGTTTTTAAGAAATTTAAGTCTATGGTTGAGAATGAGAGTGGTCGAACCATTAATATCCTTAGGTATGACAGAGGAGGTGAGTATAAATTGAATGAATTCATTGAATTTTGTGGTCTTCATGAAATTAAAAGGCAGTTTACTGCTTGATATACTCCACAATAGAATGGAGTAGCTGAAAGGAAGAATCGGACCATCATGGACATGGCTCGAAGCATGTTGAAAGAAAAGCATATTTCAAATGAATATTGGGGATATGCGGTTCTTTGCTCTGTTTTTATCGTGAATAAAAGTTCGACTAAGACCGTGAGGGATCGTGTACCTCAGGAAGCTTGGGATGGTAAGTCTTTCAATGTTTCTCATTTCAAAAAATTTGGATGTGTTGCATTTGCGCATTTACCTGCAGAAATGAGGAGAAAGTTGGATCACAGAAGCAAGAGATGTGTCTTTGTTGGATACAATGAAGAATATAGGGAATATAAACTCTATAATCCCATCACCCAGAAATATGTAACCAGCAGAGATGTTCAATTTAAAGAAGATGAAGCCTGGGATGGAAGTATTGATAAATCAATTTCAGAGGGAGTTGTGTTACCCCATGAAGATGATGATGGATCTGAGAAGAGTGAAGAAGATGGACAGATGGTTCCACATGCACATACACCTGCAGCAAGAAGTCCAACAAGGCTAGCACCAAATTTCAGCCCATATCAATTTAGAATGCCAAGAACTCATGAGCGTGGTGAGCCATCTGTACATGGTGGACATCAAACAGATTCACAGGTAAGCAGTGAATCATATCCTACTTTAGCTTCATTGAAAAACAAATTTAAAGAATAGAAAACTAGAAGTTTAAAAGAATTATATGATCAAAGGTAGATCAGATTTCAAATTTTGCATGTTTAGCTTATGATCCTGTAAGTTATGATGAAGCTTCTAAAGAGGATGTCAGGATAAAAGAAATGGATGAGGAGATTGATTCCATTGAAAGGAATAACACTTGGGATCTTGTCAATTTACCCAAAGGTAAGAAGAGCATTGGTGTTAAATGGGTTTATAAGACTAAGCTGAGTGCATATGGTGAAGTTGAAAAGTACAAGGCAAGACTTGCAACTCAGGGGTTTAGTCAACAACCCGGTATTGATTATAATGAAACATTTTCTCCCATAGCAAGGATTGACATAGTAAGAATGGTATTAGATATTGCATCTCAGAATAGATGGATCATGCATCAGATGGACATCAATTCTACATTTTAAATGGATATTTGGAAGAAGAAGTTTATGTAAGACAACTGTTGGAAGATTGGTTGTTGTCATTGATGTCAACCCTAGTCATGGGTTTTGGACTGCAAGATTGATGAAGGTATTTGGACATGAAGGAAAATGCACATGCAGATACAACACCCATGGATGGATAGTATACATCATGTTGTTTTCGGTGTTATGTGGCACGTCACGTGGATCCTCATGGTTGAGGAGAAATGAATTTTTGAAGATGACAAAGTGAATTGTACATGTAGGCCCTGAAGATAATTAAAGAAAAGAATTACAAAATAAGAAAGTGTCAGGTCATCCCTAATGTTAA
>ML783592.1:484248-537660 GCA_009831015.1 Picea engelmannii
AAAGTGAATTGTACATGTAGACCCTGAAGATAATTAAAGAAAAGAATTACAAAATAAGAAAGTGTCAGGTCATCCCTAATGTTAAAAGGAAGTGACATAAATGGTATAAATAAACATCATTATACATTCATTTGATACAAGTCAAATTTCAGAGGGAATAAGAAGTAAAAGAAGGCCGGATTTCAAGGGAGGATGAAATCTTTTGGTGATGTGTTCTAAGGTATGTTATTTTTAGGTCATGTTACCATTTTTTCTATAAATTTCTTTCTAGAATGATTCAGATGGTGAAATTTCTATGGTATTGAGAAGACATATCAAGGTACCTTTGGTAAAAATTTGTTCTCTTGATTCGCTATAATTATGGAGATAGACTCTGTGGAAGATAGGGTTTGTGACCAGTCTTGAAGCTAGTCAATAAATAGGTGTTCCGGGTAAAACATTCATAACTTCTTGATACAGAATCTAAATGTAGTGGGACCACTTCAATTGAAAATAGTACAGACTGCAGTTTATTGTATGTGAGTTTCAGAATCAGATGTTAAATATTGAGCATGGAGCATGCTGTGACCAGAATTGTATAAAGTCTACCATTCTTTCTATAACCTCTTTTTGGGGAGGATTCAAGGAGTGAAAATTGGAGGAGTTTCAGAGAATACATTGGGTAATATTATCTACAGGATCAAAGTACTCCAAGAATTGAAGAATTGCAGAAATTGAAGAAGTCTTAGGAAGCATTATCAGGTTCTATGTGATGATTGGTTGATGGTGATGATTTAATGTAAAGTTTTATTATCTCTCATATATTCTTGGGTGGAAGGAAGGGGCAAGGATGGAGAGTTCAAATATCTCTTGATATTGGAGGATTGTATCTTCCTCTTGGAGGATTATCCCTCCCTTTACATTTGGAAGCTGTAGCTACCTTTGGAAGTCATTACTTCGCTTGAACAATAACTATTGATTATTTATCATATATTGTGCATGGTGTATTGTGGTGTATTGATGTAAATCTTATAATATTGTTCATTGCTCATTGAATATAGATGAATGGTTTAAGTATAAGTTGAAAAAGGTTTTAAATTGTACTTGATACTGATTCAACCCCCTCTTAGTATAAAAAATCTCCGGGTTATGAGATTGATAAACACAGAGATAAGATTTATAAGTTAAGGAAAGATTTATATGGATTGAAGCAGGCATCCAGAGTTTGGTATAGCATGATTGATGAATACCTGATCAGTGTTGGATTTAACAGAAGTCCAAGTGAAACAAATCTATATACAAAGGTAGACCAGAAAGGTAAAATTTTGATTGTCTGTTTGTATGTTGATGACCTGATATTTACTGAAGATCTATCAGTAGATGATTTTAAGAATGCCATGAAAAAAGAGTTTGAGATGATTGATTTAGGTTTGATGAAATTTTTTCTTGGAATCGAAGTGGATCAATATGATGATGGAATTTTCATTTTTCAAACTAACTATGCAAATGAGGTGTTGAAAAGGTTTAGAATGTTGAATTGTAAACTAGCTGCAACACCTATGGAAACTGGTATTAAACTTAGCAAATATGATAAAGGATCATTTGTTGATCCAAATCTATAAAAGAGGCTGGTTGGAAGCCTTATGTACTTAACAACAACCGGACCTGATATCATGTTTGCTGTAAGTTTGATTTCGAGATTCATGGAGACTCCGAAGAGTACTCATTAGCAAGCAGGAAAGAGGATCCTGAGATATGTTGCTGGAGCAACTGATTTTGGTATCCGATACACATCAAGATTAAACTTTGAGCTGATCAGATATACTGATAGTGATTTTGCAAGTTCCGTTGATGACAGGAAAAGCACATCTGGGTATGTGTTCAGTCTTGGATATGGAGCAGTGGCATGGGCATCAAAGAAACAACCCATTGTGACTCTATCTTCCACTGAGGCAGAGTATGTTGCAACAACTAGAGTTGCATGTCAAACTGTGTGGATGAGAAGGGTATTGAATGAATTGTTGCATGACCAGCATGATGCAACTCATATTGTCTGTGACAATAAGTCTGCCATTGCATTATCCAGGAATCACGTTTTTCACAAACAAAGTAAGCACATTGATACAAGGTATCATTTCATTCGAGAGCTGGTAACTGGTAAGGATATTTTTGTTCAGTTTTGCAGATCTGAAGAACAATCTGCAGACATATTTACAAAGCCTTTGAGCAATGAATTGTTTAAAATCCATAGAAGAAACATTGGGGTCTGCAAGGTGTAATGCATTGTTTACATCAATTTTGTTTTACTTGTTTTAGTTTATTTTTCTCTGAAATGATTAAGAGGGAGTATGTAAGAAAGTAATCATTTCACCACTTCCTTGTAAATGGTGTATCGGTGGTCGTCTTGACCTTTCAAAACACAAGGACCAACCACCGATTACTAATTTGTCTTACATAAACTTAAACGGTGGCCGCCTTAACCTTTGCAGGCCACAAGACATCATCACCGCCATTGATTAAGTCTTTTAGAAGATCAAAGGGGCAATTTTTGAATTTATGTTTCTGTATAAGTACCAAAAACGAATTGTAATTGACATGATCTTGAAAACATTTTTGAATCAAATTGGTTACTTTGTATTTGGATCTCTGCTCTACATTTATATTTTACTGATTTTGTAAACTCATTTTGTCTCTTGATAAAAATTCATTTTTTGAACAAACACAGTAATTTCTTGTTTTTACCGATTGGGAATCCGGTTTTAAATTTATCCCAAGATTACTTGTTGGAGTGTTTATGATTTGAAAAATCATTTTAATTATAAGTTTGTTATTTCGCATTTCGGAGTTCACTTATTACAAGTGCATGGAGTTCCTTTTCTTTACCAAACGTCGAAACCCAAACTGTTGGGCCCACATTCCATTCGCATTTTCATGATTCAGGAGTTGTTGTGTGTTGGTGCTTTTGCATTTGTAATCGCCAAACCTTGAACCCCGAAACCCAAAGTCCTGGGCCCACAACCTTTTCGCATTTCATGATTCGGCAAACAATGTGATCTTTTGTTTTTGTGTTCGGCGTTTGTAATCACCGAAACCCGATTGACCTTTGTTTTTTCACATCTCCATCCTCCTTTTCTTGAGCTTCCTGTTCTTTTTTTTCCTCTATTGTTCTGAGTGTTGCAAATTGATTCCCACTTGGATCTTCCCTTCTTTGAGATTACTATTTTTTGGAGTTTGTCTCGCCAACCATTGAGGGGTCCTCCAGGCCTCTTCTGGATTTGGGTCATGCTCTAGGTGCTACCATTTTCTGCACTTGATCCCATTGTTTTTCTTTATTTCCTTGATGCAGGAGAATCCACATCTCATCAAGCGAGCCAGCGCGTGGAACAAAGAAAAGACAATTAGAGAGCGCTAGCATTCAAACTTTGAAATATTTTGATATTTGGTGCGCCAAACATTAATGCATTGGTATAATGAAGCGCACTTGTACATTGTAACGGACCTTGAGCAGATAATCTCTCATCCTTAGGTAGCTGAGGCATTTATTATATTTAATGCAAGTAGATAAATTAATTAAGTCTAGATTAGACAGTTTTGCTTTCGAGAGGGAAAACGGAATATAGATACCCTCCTTTGTATCATTGTAACATTAGAATTCACATTAGAATTTGAGGTAGCATTAGCATTCAAGAGCAAGGAAAGAGAAAAGCAGAGAGCTTGTGAAGAATCCCCATGTACAGATATTGAATTAATAGGAAAGCTTTGATTCAATTCCATGGCTGTGATTATTCTCTGTGTGTTGTTGATATTATGTTGTTGTTTACTTGCTTCTTGTTATGCCTTCGTTGTATATGCTGTATATGTCATTTCATGGAAGATTAGAAATCTCGGAGAGAGGCGAGAATAAGTTTCAAATTGTTTATCTATTCAAGCCAGGAGATTCCTGCATAGAGTGCAGTTGAATTCCTCCGCATAGAGTGCATTGAGGGGGCTCTACAGTTAAACTCTTATTCTCCTCTGCCCAGAGTTGTGTTGGGTTATTCGAACCATGCAGGTAAAGTGCAGGACGGATTGAAGCCTCAGTAGCAAGTCTGAGAAGGGAAAGGCCGGGGATGCTGTGACTGTGAGTGCACAGGACCGGGAAGACTTCAACACTGTTGAGAGTTGTTGAAGGTCGAGCACAGGGAGTGTGTTCGAGAGATCTTGGAGGAATCAGAGTTGGATAAGCTCAGAAGGAATAGTCCCTTGTGATTTCCGGGAAAAAGGACCAGGGGAAGTTTGAGCAGGAAAAGCTTCGGAGCGAAGGACTCTTCAAGAGGAAGAGAATCGACGACTTGAAATTTGTGTGGAGATTTGCGAAATCTCGCTGATCGTTGGATCACGGACAAGTTGCACGAAGTTTAGCCTTGGGTGCAGGAGGCAAGGGCCAGCGTCATCGCATATCAGCATATCAGGGTTGGCGAGTGCAAGAGTTGCATGCACGTCGAAATCGTGAGTCGCGATTTCTCGATTTAATCGGAGCTGTTGATTGTGGTGCGGACAGGTGGCACGAGATCCCGTGGAGTTGGGACTCGGCACTTTGGCTTTTTCAAAGTCGAAAGAAACACTGAGGAATAGTGAAGTCCCAAGTTGCGACGGGTCCCACGGAGACGGCGTGGAGTACAACACGTGGCATCGCGCATCGGCATTCGGGGTTTTGAAAGGTGAGTAAATCATGACCTTTCATATGCCGATTTCCCAATAGGGAAATCCCCGATACAGAAGGAGCGTTGACCCGTTGACCATCGGGGTTCGGAGTTTCAAATTTCATGGGAGGTGCATACAGGTTTCACGATAGCGTGAACACCGATTTCCCGATTTGCGAAGGGGAGATCGCCGAGGAGATAACTGTGGGTAGCAAGAACTCCCGAGAGGAGTTGGAAGAGCTTTGACTCTTCGGGCCGTGTTGTTGAAGGTCCTGGAGGAAGCAACAGCCGCCGAGGGCCGGTTTCTTCAGAGTGGTATCAGAGCCCAGAATCTTGTCTGTATATCTCAGGCGAGAGAAGTGAAGGAGAAAAAGGAGAGCACTCTGATACACATGACTTGCGTCAGAGTGGTATCAGAGCGGGATTAAATTCTCTTTATTTAGGTAGCAGAGAGAAAGGAGGAAGACACCATGCCTCCTAGAAGAGAAAGGCAGTCACCTGATCGTGAGGACAGGGATGCCCGGAGAAGGGGTAGACCAGCAGGTAACCCAGAGATGGAGCACCAAATACGAGATCTCCGAGATGGGCTTGAGGAGATGGAGACCACCCAAATGCGCGGAGTCGGCACTGGAGAGTTCAACGATTCCAAAGTTGAAGAGGAAGCTGGACACGATGTGGAAGAGGTCTCAGCAAAAGACACATCAACAGAGAGGTTGATCAGGGCCATTTTGAGAATGAGCTCAAAGACCAAGATGGACATTCCCGTCTATGAGGGGAGCCTAAAAGCAGAAGAGTTGTTGGATTGGATCCAAGCACTCGACACCTACTTCGATTACGAAGATATCGAAGAGGACAAGAAGGTAAGGCATGTTGTGACGAAGCTGAAGGGACATGCAGCCTTATGGTGGGACGAATTGCAGGCGGATAGGCGTTGCAAAGGAAAATAGAAAATCAAGAGCTGGGATCGGATGATCGCTAAGATGAAAGCGAAGTTCATCCCCAGGGATTATCAGATCACTCTGTTCAGGCGCATGCAGAACCTGAGACAGAAGATGATGATGGTGAAGGAGTACACCGAGGAGTTCTACAGGCTCAACATCAGAGCTGGTCATCGGGAGATTGATGACGAAAATGTGGCGAGATACCTGAATGGTCTAAGGTATGACATGCAGGATGAATTGAGCATGGTTACCATCCGAACAGTTGAGGATGCGTACCAGATGGCTCTAAAAGTCGAAGAAAAGCTGAGCCGCAAGCAGGGACAGCGAAGGCGAGGCAGAAGTCAGCCCAGAGGAAAATCTGTTGCCCAGGAAAGAACTCAGAAGCCCAAGGAGGATTGGAAGAGGCCTCAGGGAAAAGCTGAAAGGGGTGGAACCTCACAGCAGAGGCAGCAATTTGCTGAGCCGAGGAGGTAGCAAACTAATCAGCTAGGGGATTATGCTGATGCCAACGTAATTCCTCGTACCCGAGGTAGAGGAAGAGGTCGAGGAGGATTTATCACATGTTTTACATGTGGAAAGGATGGACACAAAGCCGTGGATTTTCTGTACAGGAAGATGGACAGAGGAAAAGCTCACATCACTGAGGTGCAGAGGTGTGATGATGAGGATGAAGACACTGGAAGTGGGAAATCACTGATAGTGCATAAAGTTCTCTTGAAACCCGAGAAGGTGGTGGAGGACACAGTGCAAAGATGCAGACTGTTCAGGACCACGTGCAAGACCAAGGGCTGGAAATGCAAGGTCATCGTGGACAGTGGAAGCACCGATAATCTCGTTTCGACCGAGATGGTGGAAAAGCTGGAGCTAAAGACGAACAAACACTCGAGTCCTTACAAAGTGTCATGGCTGCAGAAAGGACACCAAGTATGTGTTACAAGACAATGCTTGGTTGAATTTAAAATGGGTGAATATAGAGATAAAATTCTATGTGATGTCATTCCCATGGATGTCTGTCATGTATTATTGGGTAGACCATGGCAGTTTGATAGAAATGTTGTTCATGATGGGAGGATGAACACATACACCTTAGAGAAGGATGGGAAAACACATACACTGCTTCCGATAAAGGATAAGGAGGTTAAGCTGGAAGTGAGCAACACGATACTTCTCATGAGTGGGAAGGAACTTCTCACAGAGTTGGAGAAGAATGAAGATCCACAGTTCTTTGTTGTCAGGAAGCCGAGAATTGTTCTGACAAGCACATGAGTGGATGACTTGCCAGAGGAGATTCAGGAACTGCTGGGAGAGTTCGCTGATATTATCATGGACGAACTACCTCGTTCGTTTCCACCGATGCGGAGTGTGAGTCACCATATTGACCTCATACTGGGAGAAATCTTGCCAAATAAGGCAGTGTACAGGTTGACACCTCAGGAGAACGAGGAGGTCAAAAGGCAGGTATAGGATCTGTTGGATAAAGGACTAGTGAGGGGAAGTCTTAGTCCATGTGTTGTTCCGATAGTACTGAGTCCGAAGAAGGATTTAGGCTGGAGGATGTGTACAGACTCCAGGGTGATAAATAAAATCACCATCAGGTACAGGTTTCCACTGCCGAGGATGGACGACTTGATGGATTGCCTAAGCAAGGAAAATTATTTTTCAAAGATAGATCTGAAGAGTGGATATCATCAGATCCGGATGAGAGAGGGAGATGAATGGAAGACAACATTCAAGACAAACGAGGGTTTGTACAAATGGATGTTCATGCCGTTTGGGTTGAAAAACGCGCCGAGCACTTTCATGAGGCTGATGAATGAAGTCCTGCGGGAATTCATTGGCAAATTTGTGGTCGTGTATCTGGATGATATACTGATTTTCAGCAAGACCAAGGCTGAACATTTAAAGCATTTGGCCATTGTGATGAAAAGGCTACAGCAGGAAAAGCTGCTGATAAATTTGAAGAAATGCTCATTCATGCAGACAGAACTCATATATTTGGGTTTTGTAATCTCGGTGAATGAATTGAAGATGGATCCTGAGAAGGTTGAAGTAATCAGGAATTGGCCATCGCCGAGGAATGTCTTTGAGGTAAGAAGCTTCCATGGTTTAGCTAGTTTCTACCAGAAGTTCATTCAGAACTTTAGTGGAATTAGCGCAGCAATGATGGACACCGTGAAGAAGCGGCACAAGGTTTTCCATTGGACAGCCGAGGCTGAAAGGAGCTTCAACCTGTTGAAGTGAAAGATCACAAAGCAACCAATCCTGGTGCTGCCATATTTTCAGAAGACCTTCCAAGTGAAGTGTGACACCAGTGGGTATGTTGTTGGAGGGGTCTTGAGTCAGGATGACAGACCTGTGGCATATTACAGCGAGAAGCTGGATGAAGCCAAGCTGAAATAATCCACCTATGACAAAGAGTTCTATGCCATCATACAGGCATTGAAGAAGTGGAGGCATTACTTGATACCCAAGGAGTTCATTTTGTATAGCGATAATCACGCATTGCAGTTCGTGAGCCAGCAGGAGAAGTTGAATCAAAAGCATGCGAAATGGGTAGAATATATGCAGAATTTCACGTTTGTGATCAAGCACATTTCGGGGACTGCTAACAAAGTGGCATATGCCTTGAGCAGAAAATGTTTATTGTTGCAGGAGTTTAGAGTCAAAACCTTAGGTTTTGAAAACCTGAAGGATATGTATGCAGGCGATGCAGATTTCGGGGAAGCGTACGAAGTAGCTAAGAACCCAGTTCTCAGAGATCGGAGCCCGTGGATGGATTTTATGATCCAGGAGGGATTTCTGTTTCGGGGAAATCAATTATGCATTCCAGATTGCTCTATGAGGGAGAATTTGGTGAGAGAAAAACACAGCGGTGGCTTAGCAGGTCATTTCGGGCATGACAAAACATTCGCCAAGTTGAGAGAATCATATTATTGGCCTGGCATGCATGTAGATGTTAATAGGTTTGTTGACAGGTGCAGGATATGTCAACATGCAAAGCGCTGAAAGCAGAACACAGGGTTCTATCAGCCATTGCCTATACCCGAGAGACCATGGGAGGCAATCAACATGGATTTCGTTTTGGGATTGCCGAGAACGCAAAGAGGCATGGATTCCATATTTGTGGTGGTGGACAGGTTCTTGAAGATGGCACATTTTATTCCATGTCATAAGACCAACGATGCAACACACATCGCCAATTTGTTTTTCAAAGAAATTGTGCGATTGCATGGATTGCTGAGGAGCATAGTCTCGGATCGGGATACAAAATTCATAGGTCACTTTTGGAGGACACTATGGAAGAAGCTGGGGACTGACTTGGAATTCACTTCTTCTTACCATCTGCAGACAGATGGGCAGACCGAGGTGGTCAACAGAAGTTTGGGAGATCTATTAAGAAGCCTGGTGATGGAGCATCACAGCAGTTGGGACCAGATCCTACCACAGGCAGAATTCGCGTACAACGATTCGGTGAATCGGAGTACATGTAAGAGCCCATTTCAGATTTTGTATGGGACACAGCCGAGAGGAGTTTCTGAGCTCAGGGAGTCAGAACAGGATGAAACTAGCAGCGCGATATCTGAAGAGTTCGCTGAGGCGATGCAAGAACTTCACGCAGAGGTGAAGCTGCGACTGCAGAAGTCTAATCAAGAGTATAAGAGTCGAGCCGATCAGAGGAAGAGACAACTTCAGTTTGAAGTTGGGGACATGGTTCTGGCGCACTTGAGGAAGGAGAGGTTCCCAAGGGGAACATACAATAAACTCAAGATGAAAAATATTGGGCCATGCAAAGTCCTGAGGAAGTTTGGGCAAAATGCATATGAGCTTGAGTTGCCGGATGGCATCAGGATATCTCCGATTTTCAACATTTCGGATTTATACCCTTACAGGGCTAAAGGAGAAAGCACTGGAACTGAGGAACCAGTGATCCAGTGGTAGAAGCAATTTCCAGTTGCACAGAAGCCTCAAATGGAGTGCATACTGGATAAGAGAGTGGGCAGGAAGACCAGGAGAAAGCAATATTATGAATACCTGGTGAAATGGAGAAACCACCCAGTGGAGGATGCCAGCTAGGAGACAGAAGCAACAATACAGAAGCATGGGCAAATTGTGCAGGAGCTCATGGACAGGAGCCCATGAAATATTTTGAGCCAAGGAGTATGATGCAGGAGCATCCACATCTCATCAATCGAGCCAACGCGTGGAACAAAGAAAAGACAGCTGGAGAGCGCCAGCATTCAAACTTTGAAATATTTTGATATTTGGTGTGCCAAACATTAATGCATTGGTATAATGAAGCGCACTTGTACATTGTAACAGACCTTGAGCAGATAAGCTCTCGTCCTTAGGTAGCTGAGGCATTTATTAGATTTAATACAAGTAGATAAATTAATTAAGTCTAGATTAGACAGTTTTTCTTTTGAGAGGGAAAATGGAATATAGACACCCTCCTTTGTATCATTGTAACATTAGAATTCACATTAGAATTCAAGGTAGCATTAGCATTTAGGAGCAAGGAAAGAGCAAAGAAGAGATCTTGTGAAGAATCCCCATGTACAGATATTGAATTAATAGGAAAGATTTGATTCAATTCCATGGCTATGATTATTCTCTGTGTGTTGTTGATATTATGTTGTTGTTTACTTGCTTCTTGTTATGCCTTCGTTTTATATGATGTATATGTCATTTCATGGCAGATTAGAAATCTGGGAGAGAGGCGAGAATAAGCTTCAAATTGTTTCTCTGTTCGAGCCAGGAGATTCCTGCATAGAGTGCAGTTGAATTCCTCCGCATAGAGTGCGTTGAGGGGGATCTACAGTTAAACTCTTATTCTCCTCTGCCTAGAGTTGTGTTGGGTTATTCAAACTGTGCAGGTAAAGTGTAGGCCGGATTGAAGCCTCAGTAGCAAGTCTGAGAAGGGAAAGGTCGGGGATGTTGTGACTATGAGTGCACAGGACCGGGAAGACTTCAGCACTGTTGAGAGTTGTTGAAGGTCGAGCACAGGGAGTGTGTTCGAGAGATCTTGGAGGAATCAGAGTTGGAGAAGCTCAGAAGGAATAGTCCCTTGTGATTTCCGGGAAAAAGGACCAGGGGAAGTTTGAGCAGGAAAAGATTCGGAGCGAAGGACTCTTCAAGAGGAAGAGAATCGATGACTTGAAATTTTTGTGGAGATTTGCGAAATCCTGCTGATCGTTGGATCGTGGACAAGTTGCACGGAGTTTAGCCTTGGGCGCAGGAGGCAAGGTCCAGCGCCATCGCATATCGGCATATCGGGGTTGGCGAGTGCAAGAGTTGCATGCACGTCAAAATCGTGAGTCGCAATTTCTCGATTTAATCGGAGCTGTCGATTGTGGTGCGGACATGTGGCACGAGATCCCGTCGAGTCGGGACTCGACACTTCGGCGTTTTCAAAGTCGAAAGAAACACAGAGGAATAGCGAAGTCCCGAGTTGCGACGGGTCCCACGGAGACGGCGTGGAGTACAACACGTGGCATCGCGCATCGACATTCAAGGTTTTGAAAGGTGAGTAAATCGTGATCTTTCATATGTCGATTTCTCGATAGGGAAATCCCCGATACAGAAGGAGCGTTGACCCGTTGACCATCGGGGTTCAGAGTTTCAAATTGCATGGGAGGTGCATACAGGATTCGCGATAGCGCGAACACCAATTTCCCAATTTGTGAAGGGGAGATCGTCGAGGAGATAACTATGGGTAGCAAGAACTCCCGAGAGGAGTTGGAAGAGATTTGACTCTTCGGGCCGTGTTGTTGAAGGTCCTGGAGGAAGCAACAGCCGCCGAGGGCCGATTGCGTCATTCCTGGAGCTTTCTCCCGTGGTTTTTTTTTATTGCACTTTCTTGTGAAGTGACCATAATCATGGAAATGTCGGAATTTAAACGACAACTACTCATAATCTAATTCTTGTATATAAGACTAGTCAGTCACTATGAGTTTGATTTCTTTTGGTAATCCGACCTCAAAATCAACCTCAATGCAGATCCACATGCAAGAGAGTTGGTCTTTTCGATTTGATTTATCTATATATTTTCCTAGGGTATTCATGATCGCTTCCAACGATTCTTGATTCCAACAATAGAGCCAGAGATACGAAAGCCTAACCCACATCGGATCAGCTGAAGGAACATCCTATGTAGGGTCAAAGTTTGGATTCCATTTATTCAGGTAGAGGCCTTGAGGCCCCATAAAATATGGCCCATTTCTGAATATTAGGTCCTGATCGGAGCCTTTTTAAAAACCAAACGCATAATATCCTCTGCCAACGAAGTAGCTTTTAACTCCTTATGGGATCTGTCAGAGATTAATCATTTCACCGCCTGGATAGCGGCGGATTGGTGGCTGTCTTGACTCTTCAAGACTCGAAGATTTAATTACTCTAAACAGTGGCCGCCTCAACCATTCAAGGAAACCGAATTTTAACACCGCCTTGTAATTTTTTGTGTTTAAATACCAGAGTCGAAATTGTAATCTTGAAGATAGCTTCAAAGCATATCTTGAATTGAATTGGTTATTCTTTGTTTGGAGGTTTTCTCTGCGTATATATATTTTGTGTTTTTTTCATTGAGTTTGTAAACTCATTTTATTTCCTGATAAAAATTTGTTTTTGAACAAACACAGTAATTTCTTGTTTTTACTGATTGGGAATCCGGTTTTACATTTATCCCAAAATTATTTGTTGGAGCGTATATGATTTGGAAAATCATTTTAATTTGTTATTTCGCATTTCGGAGTTCACTTGTTAAATGTGCACGGAGTTCCTTTGCTTTACCAAATGATGAAACCCGAAATTTTTCTGCCCACACCCTATTTTCATTTTGCGATTCAGATGTCACCGTGTCATTTTGTTTTTGTGCATCGGGTGTTAGCAAACCCCGAACCCTGAACTCCACTCTGCCTGGCCCCACAGTTTAATCGCATTTCAATATTTCGGAAATCAACGTGTGTTATGAATTCAACATTTGTAATCGATGAAACCCGAATGTCGATTGACCTCCATTTTTTTACATTTGGTATCAAAGCTAGCAGTCTATCTGGCTATTGCTTAATTCATTGCAGATTATTCCTGTTAGTGCCAAAATTTTATTCTCATCTTTTTATGCATGAAGGTTTATTTAATTTCTGCCATTTTTTATAAATGGTTGCGTCTAGTAGTAGTTCTTCTTAGATTCAGGTTCATGTTCTGAGCGAGAAGTCATATGATTCCTGGTACATTCGGATGAGGACGCTTCTATGTTCTCAGGATTTTTGGACTTATGTTATTGATGGCTATCCTGAGCCAGCTGATGCTGCAACAGAATTGGCTCTGTCTAATGTTGACCATGTTTTACTGAAGGAAAATAGGAACAAGGATAATAAATCTCTTGGATTAATCCAACAAGGATTAAATGAATCCATTTTTATGAAGATTGGTAGTGTTGCATCTTCGAAGATGGCTTGGGACATTCTTGAAACCTGTTATCAAGGGGTGTCCAAGATGATGTTGAGAATAAAAAAGTTATTGAGAAAGTGCTGAGAAGTTTTCCCAAGAAGTTTGAGCCTGTTGTTGTTCCCATAGAGGAATTTAAAGATTTAAGTCTAATGCAAATTGATGATTTAACTGGTTCTCTTGTTGCGTATGAATCTAGGATATCTAGATATGAAGAAGGATCAATGGAGCATGATTTCAAATCCCAACTGCATGTTACCAGAGGCATAAGGAGAGGAAGGTTTCATACTCGTGGAAGAGGAGGTCAATTTGTTGGTCCAAGGGACAACAGAGATGAATCAAAGTCTGAGCATAAGTTCCAGCAGAAACCTCCTAATTTAAGAGGGAGCAACAACAAACCCTGGTAGAAAGATAATCATAGGTATGAAAAAACTAAAGTACAATGTTATTATTGTAAGAAGTTTGGGCATTTTACTAACAAATGTTGGAAGAAACAAGCAGATGCTGGAAAGCAGTCTGCACATATTATAAATGAATTTGAGGATCATCAAAATCATGTGCTTTTGACCTGTAACGTCACTCAGGAATGTGTAAATGATATTTGATTTTTGGATAGTGGTTGCAGTAACCACATGACTGGAAATAAAGACTTATTTTCTTCCATTGATACTAGTATTCAGTCTGAAGTCAAACTGGGAAATGACTATAAGGTTACAATCAATGGTAAAGGTATAGTTCCAGTTTACACTAAGAACAATCAGAGAAGAAATATTGATGATGTTTCTTTTGTCCCTGGTCTAAAATGCAATCTTATTAGTGTTGGGCAACTGATGGAGAAAAAGTGCAGAGTGTTCTTCAAGAACAAGGTATGTACAATCTATGATAAATTTCCTAGCAAACAATTGATTGCAAGAGTAGAGATGACCAAGAATATAATGTTTCCACTTGTTATGTGAAATGATTTGAGTGGTTCTTTGTATGCTTATAAAGGAGGAATTTTAGATGAATCTTGGTTATGGCATTTGAGATGTGGTCATTTAAATTTTGGTGGTTTAGATTTGTTACAGAAGACACAGATGGTGAAGGGGTTACCTTGTATTCAACAACCTGCAAGCTCTTGTGAGAGCTGTATACTTGGAAAACATCATAGAGAGAAATTTGTTTCAGGTGTTTCCTGCAGAGCAAAAGCTCCTTTGGAAATTGTCCACACAGATTTATGTAGACCTATGCAAACACCTTCTTTAACTGGTTGTGTTTATTTTATGACTTTCATTGATGATTTCAGTAGGAAGACTTGGTTGTATTTGTTGAAACAGAAGTCTGGAGCCTTTGATTTTTTTAAGAAATTTAAGTCTATGGTTGAGAATGAGAGTGGTCGAACCATTAAGATCCTCAGGTATGATAGAGGAGGTGAGTATAAATTGAATGAATTCATTGAATTTTTTGGTCTTCATGGAATTAAAAGTCAGTTTACTACTCGATATAATCCACAGCAGAATGGAGTGGCTGAAAGGAGGAATCGAACCATCATGGATATGGATCGAAGCATGTTGAAAGAGAAGCACCTTTAAAATGAATATTGGGGAGATGGGGTTCTTTGCTCTATTTTTATCTTGAATAGAAGTTCGACCAAGACTGTGAGGGATTGTGTACCTCGGGAAGCTTGGGATGGTAAGCCTTGCAATGTTTCTCATTTCAGAATTTTTGGATGTGTTGCATTTGCGCATGTACCTGCACAAATGAGGAGGAAGTTGGATGACATAAGCGAGAGATGTATCTTTGTTGGATACAGTGAAAAGTCTAGGGAATATAAACTCTACAATCCCATCACCCAAAAATATGTAATCAACAGAGATGTTCAATTTAAAGAAGATGAAGCCTGGGATGGAAGTATTGACAAATCAATTTCAGAGGGAGTTGTGTTGCCTCGTGAAGATGATGATGGATCTGAGCAAGATGAAGGACATGGATAGATGGTTCCACATGCATATATTCCTGCAGCAAGAAGTCTAACAAGGCAAGCACCAAATTTTAGCCCATCTCAATTTAGAATGCCCAGAACTCATGAGCGTGGTGATCCATCTGGATATGGTGGACATCATTCATATTCACAGGTAAGTAGTGAATCAAATCCCACTTTAGCTTCATTAAAAAACAGATTTAAAGGACAAAATACTAGAAGCTTAAGAGAATTATATGATCAAAATGAAGAAGTAGATCAGATTTCAAATTTTTCATTAATGGCATGTGATTCTATAAGTTTTGATGAAGCTGCTAAAGAGGATGTCTGGATAAAAGCAATGGATGAAGAGATTGATTCCATTGAAAGAAATCACACTTGGGATTTTTTTCATTTACCTGAAGGTAAGAAAAGTATTGGTGTTAAATGGGTTTATAAGACTAAGTTGAATGCAGATGGTCAAGTTGAAAAGTACAAGGCAAGACTTGTAGCTCAAGGGTATAGTCAGCAACCCGGTATTGATTACAATGAAACCTTTGTTCTTGTAGCAAGGATTGACATAATGAGGATGGCCTTAGCTATTGCAGCTCAGAATAGATGGATCATGCATCAGATGGACGTCAAGTCCACATTATTGAATGGATATTTGGAAGAAGAGGTTTATGTAAGACAACCTTCAGGTTATGAGATTGATAAGCACATAGATAAAGTTTATAAGTTGAGGGAATCCTCGTATGGATTGAAGTAGGCATCCAAATTTTGGTATAGCAGGATTGATGAATACCTTATCAGTGTTGGATTTAATAGAAGTCCAAGTGAACCAACTCTGTATACAAAGATAGACCAGAAAAGTAAAATTTTGATTGTCTGTTTGTATGTTGATGACTTGATTTTTACTGGAGATCTATCTGTAGATGATTTTAAAAATGCCATGAAAACAGAGTTTGAGATGACTGATTTAGGTTTGATGAATTTTTTTCTTGGAATTGAAGTGGAACAATCTGATGATAGCATTTTCATTTGTCAAACTAACTATGCAAGTGAAGTGATGAAAAGGTTTAGAATGTTGAATTGCATGCTAGCTGCAAGACCAATGGCAACTGGTATTAAACTGAGCAAGTATGATGAAGGATCATATGTTGATCCAACCTTGTATAAGAAGCTGGTTGGAAGCCTTATGTACTTAACAACAACCAGAACTGACATTATGTTTGATGTGAGTTTGATTTCCAGATTCATGGAGACTCCGAAGAGTACTCATTGGCAAGAAGGAAAGAGGATCCTGAGATATGTTGTTGGAACAACTAATTTTGGTATCCGATCCACATCAATCTTAAACTTTGATCTGATCGGATATACTGATAGTGATTTTGCAGGTTCCATTGATGACAGGAAAAGCACATGTGGGTATCTTTTCAGTCTTTGATCTAGAGCAGTGGCATGGGCATCAAAGAAACAAGCCATTATGACTCTATCTTCCACTGAGGCAGAGTATGTTGCAACAACTGCAGTTGCATGTCAAGTTGTATGGATGAGAAGGGTCTTGAATGAACTGTTGCAAGACTAGAATGATGCAACTCAAATTGTCTGTGACAATAAATCTGCCATTGCACTGTCAAAGAATCATGTATTTCACAAACATAGTAGGCACATTGATACGAGGTATCATTTCATTCATGAACTGATAAATGGCAAAGAAATTTATGTTTAGTTCTGCAGGTCTGAAGAACAATTTGTAGACATATTTACAAAGCCTTTGTGAAATGAAATGTTTAAAATCCATCGAAGAAACATTGGGGTTTGTAAGCTGTAATACATTGTTTATAGGAATTTTGCTTCACATGTTTTATTTTGTTTTTTGTTCTAAAATGATTAAGAGGGAGTATGTCAGAGATTAATCATTTCATCGCCTGGATAGAGGTGGATCGGTGGCCATCTTGAATATTCAATACTCAAATATTTAATTACTCTAAACGATGGCCACCTTAACCATTCAAGGCGACCGAATTTTAACACGGCCTTGATTAAAATCCTTTAGAAGATTGAAGGGGCAATTTTCTGTGTTTAAATACCAGAGTCGAAATTGTAATCCTGAAGATAACTTGAAAGAATATCTTGAATTGAATTGGTTATTCTATGTTTGGAGGTTTTCTCTATGTATATATATTTTGTTTTTTCTTATTGAGTTTGTAAACTCATTTTATTTCTTGATAAAAATTCGTTTTTGAACAAACACAATAATTTCTTGTTTTTACCGATTGGGAATCTGATTTTACATTTATCCCAAAATTATTTGTTGGATTGTATATGATTTAGAAAATTATTTTAATTTGTTATTTCGCATTTCATAGTTCACTTGTTAAATGTGCACGGAGTTCCTTTGCTTTACCAAATGCCGAAACCCAAAATTGTTGGGCCCACACCCTATTTGCATTTTGTGATTCGGAAGTCACCGTGTCATTTTGTTTTTGTGCGTTGGGTGTTAGTAAACCATGAACCTCGAACTCCACTCTGCTTGGCCCCACATTTTAATCACGTTTCCTTATTTCGGAAATCAACGTGTGCTATGAGTTCGGCGTTTGTAATCGCCGAAACCCGAATGTCGATTGACCTCCATTTTTTTACAAGATCAAAGTTATCCAATTTTTTTGAACCCAAGTTTCTATGGCCTTTGGAGATGACCATAAACCCGTAAAATAGCCTAATAATCCTCGCTTTGTCAAATTAAGAGTTGTCCGACATGGGATTTCCACTGAAAGGGCTACCAAAGGTATCTCCTCAAGTTTTTTGACAAATTTCTATTAAGTCGAGGAGACGACCTTCTTTCCTTGTTTTTCTACTAAGATTGCAATATTGGAAGGGACCTAAGAGGAAGGAGGAGGACTGAGGCTTACCCCTTTCTCCATACTGGAACCCTAACCCTAGCCACAAAAAATATGAAAGGTCGCAGCTCTGAAAATATGATCGCAGAACCGAGTTCAGAGCCGCTACATTTTTTACTTCGTTAAATGATTGACATTAATGTATTGTATAAATTATAATTATAATTTACAGTGGTATAAATAAACCTATTATTTGATTGATACATTAATAATGTAGTGTAATAATTAATTTATACATTAACACGTGTTATTAACTAATACATTTCTACATTATTGAAAAGTTCAGAGTCGCTAGATTTTTTACTTCGTTAAATGATTGACATTAATATATTGTATAAATTATAATTATAATTTACAGTGGTATAAATAAAATAAAGGTACTATTTAATTGATACATTAATAATTTAGTGTAATAATTAATTTATACATTAACACATGTTATTAACTAATACATTTCTAAATTATTGAAACATTACTAAAATAGTAATACATTTCTAATTTTCTAAGTAGTAATACATTAATTAATATTTCTAAAGTATTATTACATTATTAATCAATAATAAAGTAATACATTAAAAATATATTATTAAAATATTAATAAAAAAAGGCATTCCATACATTAAATGTATTAATAAATACATTACCTAAGTATTGATACATTAAAATATTAATAAAGTTTTAATACAATAATAAAGTAATAATGCATTGACCTTAATGATATTTGTAATATATTATTAAAGTATTAATACATTAATAAATAAATGTGTTACTAAAGTATGGGTAAAATCATGAAGATGGGTGTCTATTTTGTTTGTTTTATGATAAAAAAAAGTATATTTTCACAAGTTCTTCAACTTCCGGCATACAAAAGTATTTTTTTTATTAATTTCACTTTACAGTAAAAACAAAACTTGTGAAGAATTTTGTTAGTTTTCCAATGACTATTTTTCAAATTTGTTTTATTAAGATTTGATATGTCAATTTGAAGTTGACCAAGATGAAAAGGTTGCAGATTTTAAACACATGTTTTCCTCCACCTTGTATCTATATGAAAATATTATGCAGTGATTTAAAAAAAATAAAATAGACAAAAATAATGAAAATGAAAACAAATTATAGGAATTGAAAGTAGATTTAATTTTGCAAATGTTGGTGTCATTTTCGAAACTAAATTCTGAGTATTTACAGGAGTCCACAACCTCTAAAGTTCAAGTAAGATTGGGGTAATTCTTTGGTTTTTGGATACAATCCCAATTTCTCGTTTTCGGTCGAAAAAATATTCTTCAGCCAAAAAACTAAATTCTAACGAAAACCGTCAAAACTAAATGGTTTCCAAGGTTTTTGGCTGAAAGATGGTTGAGCAAATTTAGTCGACCGGAAGAAATGAAAAAATACGTCGTATCGTTTCATTTCATGCCAAATCATATAAATACGCTTTCGACCGAACACATTTAACACAATTCATCGCTTGTTTGATGGCTTTCTAGAGAACCTAAACAAAGTTTCGAATCATCTTTTTCGTTTTTGTTGAATAAGGCAATTGATGTTTGATCAAGTTTTTATTGGAATAACAATTTATATGTTGAAAGATAAATGTTGAGCATTTTTTCAAGGTGAAGTCTTTGTTGAACATATCTTTTATAGATAACTATAAAAGTCATGGGAAACAAAAGTTTGTGCAAGAGAAAATTTGATCACACTCGAGATGAAACTCACCATAGCGAACAAAAGAAAGAGAATTATTGGAGAAAGAAAGGAGAATGTGTAAATATTGAAGAAAGAAACAATGATAATGTAAATGGAGATCTTCAACAAGAAGAAGTCCAACTAGGTATGCATGCACATATTGTCTATATTAAAGTATAGAATTCAAATTTAAAATATTGTTTAAGATAATTGATTGTAATTACAATTTGATTTTTTTCAAAAAACATAAATAGATTTGTCTCATAATGTCGATGAACACGTTGAAACCAAAATTGAAGAAAAATACATTGAAACCGAAATTGAAGTAGAAGACGTTGAAACCAAAATTGAAGCAGTAGATGAATCAACTATAGGTATGTACATAAGTTTAGATAATACAAGATGAACACTTGTATATAGTTTAGTGAATTTATGTTCAAGTTTTGTTTTTTAATATAAACTTTAAATCAAAATATGCAGGAGAATCTATCAACATTGATGATGAAATATTAGAAAATGTTGATAATGACAAATTTGGGAAAAAAAAATCTAAGCATTATATAAGATATCAAACTAAGAATATGCATAATATTTTTTTCAAAAATGAAACAATAACAGTACAAGCTCAACTTTTAATTTGTCTAATAAAGTCAAGAAAGTTAAAAGAAACTACATCATTATTGGGTATTTAAAAGTCGACAAAAGATACAAAGGTGAAATAGAATGTCTTTGACAATATAACTAGTGTATTAAAAGCTTGGAAAATATAGAAAACAAGATGTCAGTCTTGCACGTAGAGCGATACAAACAACAGTTGTTTCATCTAGCAATATAAAAGATCGTTTGACACGACACATGGAAAAAACGATGGGAACGTCAAGAAAAAAATTGTACAAACATACAAAAGCAAATAGATGCAAATGATTAACTGGCTTGTTGGTCAAGGATTTCTAGACAACCCTACAAAGATAGACTTGCAAAAAATGCTAAAGAATTGGCCCGTAATTGTTGGTTGGCAGAATCTCGTGTTTCACCACATACAAGGGATGTGTTGCGACGAAGAATAGCATGAAAACAATATGAATAACATTCAAAACATATATTTCCAATGACACAAATATGATTGTTCAATAATTTCAAAGAAGAGCATAAAGAAGTTAAAATTTCCATCAATACATTTGTGCAACAAAAACCATGGTTTGTTAGAACCATCATTGTTCGTGACACTTGTTTTTTTCGTTATCATGTGGAATTTGAGTTGTATTATGACACTTTTTTTATTTTTATTTTGGTAAAACTTTATGGCCAAGTTCACCTCCTCCTTCCACATTCCGTGCTTTTATATCTGAAATTCTATGTGAAAGAGAAGGTGATGATTTATTTTACAAAAAAAAATGTGTTGGTAGAAAAAATGTAATCGTTGTGGAAATCTAAGTTTGTTTCACTCAAAGTATCATATTGATATGAATAATCAATCATTTTCTAATATAACAGTTAATTGGAAGAGATATGAATATATCAACACCATGGCTCCACATTCTTCAAATGTTATTTCCAAAAGGATTGATTTGAGAGTAGATAAAATCTGTGCGATAGATTTTTTGAAGAAGTTTGAGGAAGAAATTTATAAATACACCAAGTATTCACATAGAGATCGATGGCAAGATCTACAATTTAAACAATCCCATGAAGTGTTTCGACTATGGACAATTTTGTCTATAGTTGATTTTGCAGAGAATTACACATTCGTTGCACAAAAAGAAATACAGAGTGAATATTATCATTATGATCAAGTCATGATATTTGTCCACATTCTATATAGACATGTTCAACGGAGTCTTGATAACATAGAAAACACCAATGACAATCAGCATGTTATTAAATAATGTCACTTTTATATAAGTGATGATCTAGCACACGACACACATTATGTACAACAATGTTTTGATAAATTTTATGATTCATTGAAAGAACGTGAAATCAGATTCGATTGACATTGGATATGGTCAGATGGGTGTGTGGGTCAGTTCAAATATTCACGATCATTCTATTGGTTATGTCGTCTTCATAAAAAAATCAAACATTACACATTGTTGGAATTTTTTTGAGACTAGTCATGGAAAAGGAGAGCACAACGGTGCAAGGGCATGTGTAAAACGAGCACTTTGAAGGTATCAGATGAACCCTCATGCCAATCGATTTGAATCCACTAAACAAGTTTTTGAATGGTGCAAAATGGCACTAAGCCATAAATATAATCCGTCAAGGGATGTGCGAATGTGTGTCTATATATACATGTTACACATGTACACATGATATTTTTTTTTGAAAGTGTTTAAATTTATATTCAATCTTCAATCATTTTCTTGAGAGATTTCAAGTTAACAAGTTCTTGTCTTATGCAGGTTTTTTTGGTATGTTAGAATCCAAGATGTAAATAGATCAATCCCATATGACGCCAATACAATACATGGGACACGAAAAATACATTCAGTTAAAACAAAACTTTATCAAAATGTGTTTGCATTTGATATAAGAAACAAGTCTTGTTTTTGTTCAGTTTGCATAGAGGACATAGAATCCATATATATTTGTGAAAACGAAAATGCAGAATATATTAAAGCTTGGAGACATATTGAACTTAATATAAAAGGGAAATTTCCACTTGCAAGGTCTGAGGAGATGAAATCAAATGAAACTATAGTGTCAGTTGATGGCGATAGAGTTTTTGATCTTGTTAGAGAAGGTAATCTTTATGTTTAATGTTTTTCAAATAACTTGTAGATGTACTTATGTGATAATCTAACACAAATTATTTGTTGTCCAATATATCCAATTATTTGCGGGAGATATCTTTTCTATGGTTGTACGTGTAGACAACACTGAAAATCTGAAATATTATTTGATGTGATGCACAGAAGAAAATATGAGACTATTAGAAGATTTTGATGATAACGGTTTTATATATGAAAGAGGATCCATTGTATTGAAAAGATATTTTTTCACGAAACCCATCAAACTGATACTCATGTTCACTTTCAAGACTAACAGTCAGATGTCACAAGTTGTCGATATAGTCATTTGGTATGTGCAACACGCATAAAGTTAATAGAAGTTCAATAAAAAAAAAGTTAGAAAATGGAAAATGTCCAAAGTCGATCATGAACGAATATTTGAAGATGGAATACCATTACAATTTTTTTAAACAAGTGACACATGTACATTCCAGAATTTTTTATTTGGATTTAAAGTACATGTATTTATGAATATCTAGAATTCTAGAATCATTTCCAGTTTAGTTTAATTTCATGGTCCATTCAATTAAGAAAAGTTGTATTTCCCATGAATTATAAAGTTTACCAAACCTTATTTACAATTTCAGGGGAAAACCTATAGATTGTATCTAGGGAACCTAAATTGACCTATACTTTGGATGATCATACTTTGATCCTACAAATTATCCAAATCAATATACACAAATCCTTTAATGCATGTAACCAATTTACTACATATAGAATAAAGGTGTTCATTATTTGCAATTTGATAGTTCAATTTTTTTTCATATGAAGAGGATAACTTCATATCAAAACTAAGACCCATTTCCATGTCATTATAAGGGACTATTGATGGCTTAGAAAAAAATTAAATTCTCATAAATTTTAATATCAATATAATTTTTTTTTTTGTAAATAAGAAGTATATATATTAAGAACCCGCCAGAGCTGAAGCTAAGTAGCAAAATACAAAGATAACCATGCTAAGTTTACTGGACTGCCCCAACAAAGGGGAAACCAGTCCATCTAGCCTATGAGTCACCATAAGTATTAAAATAGGCTAAGAAAAAGGTACCAGACAAATTGTTCATCATCTAATACTTGAGGACTGACAAGACTTGAAAACACTACAGAACTAGACACCTGGTGAATAGTCTGGCCACTTGGTGTGGAGGTCCTCTGTCCAAGGCTCCTCCTCAAAATACGTCATCTAATCAGCCCAAAGATTTCCAACTTTCACATCGCCCGCAGTTTCATCAGAATTTCTCTCTTGCCCAAACTTCTCCCGTTCCCTTTCTGCTGAGCATTGTGCATTGTCCTGACCTTCACCTGTAGCTGCATCCAGCTCCTCCATTGGAGCAGTTTCGGCCGGGCTTGAGGAGAAAGCTTCATGCATGGATCAGAGAGTCTGAGGAAAGAGCTCCACCTTGGCATCTGTATCTTGTAGGCGGTAATGAAGGTCCTCCACCCCCTGGCAGATTCCAAAGACTAGATCGTGAAGGGTAGCCAGGTTGTCTCTAAACTGCGCAGCATTGAAGGAGTCGGTGAATTGTTGTCCGGCCTCCCTAGACTCACGGTGAGGAGAAGGTTCGCATCCCAAGTTGCCTAGAGGGTCAAGGACTGGCGTGGGGGTAGTGGGATTCACCGAAGGGTTGAGAAGGTGCCACAAGAGCAAGCTTGGTGACCTGGGGACCATTGCCATGCAATTGAACTGCGAGTTTATCAGGACGTGAGAGGAAGTTGAGAAGAGCTCAGACTGAAGGCAGGGGGAGGAGAAAATGGAGGGTGAGTTAGAAGGGGAGACTGAGGGTCGACGAGGCTTCCAAGGAGAGCCCCTCCTCGGTCTTCCCCTTGGACACATCATGAGGTGCCCAGTGCGACTGGCTGAGGAAGTCAAGAGCACCTGGTGAAGGTGATTGGTCGGGGAGTGAGCAAGGATGGTATCGAACCAGAGAGTTCGAGTAGGGTCAAGCCATTGTTGTGACTGAATGAGCCCTACGGGAAGCAAATGGATGCGAGTGACCAACATTGTGAACCAAAACATACAAAAGCGCCAAACGGGAGAGAGGCCTTCGTAAATGCCTCTTCGCATCACAGTAATTAGCATTTATTCGTCGAGGAGGGTGGCAGGCTGTGGCACGAGCCCATCACGTGGCTCCATGCCTTGGTGGCTGCTGCTTGCTCCTGTCATCTGCCACGTTGGCCACACTAACACCCCATCCGGGGGGACATATCAATATAAATTTTAATGAAGATCGCTTACTTATATTAAATTTGATGACTTGTTTTGACTATTTTCAACCATATTTCCAAATCAAACAAAATTTAAATTATAAGTGAGAAACTATAATTTTTATTTCACATTTTCTTGAATATTTCATTGTGAAATTTCATAAGAAACTATAGAATTTGATGATTTTTTTTTTAAATCAAGAAAATAGTATATTGAAATTATTTCGTCCAATATTTTATATAAATAAACATAGTGCAAGTAAAATCAAGACAAGACACAATATTGCATGAGTGATCTCAATATCTCTTCTATCTCTTCTTGTGTTTTTCTTAGCTATTGTTATCATATTTGTAGTTTTCTCATAGTTGTTCGTATGAGAAAGAAGGTGAATTCAAAGACCATTAAAACCTTCCATTGCGATGTTTATATAAATTGATATTTTGATGTAAATGTGAGACCATGTCTCTTTGAAAATATCAAAATGATAAAGACCATGCAAATGTACTAGGTTCAAATTCAAGTGTGTGTAGAGCCCCTTGTGTGTGTATCTTTTACTTTGTAATATTTATAGTGGTTTTCTTAATTCTTCCATTTGTTCAAGTTATTTTTTCTTTCTATATATTCTAACCCATTGTTACACTAATTTTCTTAGTTCTTTCTTCTTCTTCTTTTCACGCGAAAAAACAATTTCATTGTTATTCTATTAAAATCAAATGAAACATTTTGTTACATATGGATCTAGAAAGTGATGATCAAAGAAGATCTGTAGTCTTTCTTTCCTTCCACATTTTTACATTGTAGTAAATTTATAAAAAGTCATCTAGTGTCTTATAAAAAATTATTCAAAAAAGGGACATCTATAAAGATCCAGGCTAGAAAATGTAAAAATTTTTTGTACATACAACAGTTCCATCAACAATTTCTTCATAAAAGAGCCAGCCAAAATTTTCTTTGAGTGACTTTTTGGAGAGGTTGTCTGCTACTTTGTTGAACTGTCTATGTACATGCATAATTTTTATAGATTCAAATCTATTATTTAATCTTTTGAACTTGTCTTTCTAGTTGTTGAGATATATCAAGTTCAGGTTGGATTTGGAATTTATCCAGTCGATAGTGACCTTGGAATTTGCCACAACCATCAATTTTTTTATGGAAAAGTAGGAATGGAGTAATAACAGTCCCCATAGGCCCAAGAGTTTAGCTTTATGTTGAATTTTATCAGTCCACAATGAAATATGTTGAATTTTATCAGTCCCCATAGGTCCAAGTACAATCCACAATGAAATATGTTGAATTTTATCATGTGTTTTTGAATAGTCCACAGTGAACATAAAAGGAAGCATTTAAATTAATACATAGTAGGAAAGTATTTAAGAGTTTGATGCTTAATTTAATGCATTGTAAGAAGGAGAATATACAAAACATTAGTTCAAAACTAACAAATTTGTCACTTTTTTTCCATCAACTTAGTGAAGACACCTTTGAGCATTGGTCAAACCACCACAATATATCAAGCCAAGTCTTGAACCAAACCAAAACAAAGATATTTTTACTTTAGTAACGGTGTTTAACAGATTAACAACAAAACAATTTTATTTCAACATTGACATAGTAAAGATAAAGATTCTCCACATTTTAATTTCATATAGATCTCTATTGGTGAAATGGAAATGCCACAAGCCTACCATTTATGGAACATAAATAGTGGTGCAATGAAGAAATGGAGAAAACACAAAATTAATGTCCTATAAAGACAGAAGTTAGAATATGAAAACCATATTTATGTTATAGCTAGCTTAAAGAATAAAATCAATATTACTAAAATAAGAACAAAGTATTATAAGCTTCATAGTGAAAGTCTAATTGAACAAATCATATAAAATAGTATCGTAAAACATAAATTAATCTTTTGAGATAGTTCAAAAATTATAAGTTTGCAGTTCAAACATGCAAAATAAAACAAAATTAAAAAATTGTGATTAAAACAAAATTGACATACATACCAAAAGAGTTAAGTCTCATCCTCCAACATACTCTTTCCCACCAAATATAATGTAAACATATTTTCCACCAAATATAATTTAGACATATGTAACAATAAAAAACAATAATAAAAAAATAAATAACACATATTAGCATATATATACTTTAACTAAATATTAAATAAACAATAAGAAATAATAACATACCCAACCATAGTTAAACATATTTAAGATAGTTATTCTCCACATTAAACATACATGATTTAAACAATTTGTAAAATCTTATTTAAAATCTTAAAAAGAATTAAAGAGAAAAATTGTGTTCTTGGTAAAAACAAATGTGTGTTTAGAGTTAGATAATAATCTGAAAATAAATATGGAACTGTGTATGAAGAAAGTTTACAAATCTCCATATTAAGTCATTATTCCAATGAAATACTTATCTCGTGGATAAAGTCTCAAATCCTTCAAGTAAAATTCTCATCCCAGGTGATGTTATTTGATCTTATTTACTTAATAGTAAAATACTAATCTCCTCAGCAGTAAAATACATCTCTCATCATCTACAGTGGTCATATAATCAAATTCCACAATGCCCTTTCAAATTAAAGGACTCATGAATCTTCATATTAAGTCATTCTTCCAAAAAACTACTTATATCTATGAAAGTTCACAAATATCCATTTTAAAAACCATTCTTCCGGAAAATACTTATCTCCTCTTTCTACAGTAGAATAGATGTTCTCATATAATCTTTCATGTACATGAAGAAAACACAAATTTGTACATGTATATTAAGTCGTTCTTCAAAAACCATTTAAATCTTTCATCCTTGGAATGTATTCATATTACATATAATCAAATTCTCTTTGAAATTATGTGTGAGATAGCTCACATATACAATATGTGTGAGCTAGATTACATATACATATGCATAGCTTATTTGTAAATCTACTTGAATGTTGGTTTTTGTGGTTAGTAACCAATTTAGTTAAGACTTTGAAAATACACTGGCAAGAAGGAATTCACTTCGTTGTATATAGAAAACACAAATGTCCATACTACGTCATTCTTGGAAAAGAAAGAAAGGAATGCAATCGAAGAAAATTTAGAAACTTTTCATTTTCTGATGTGGGATAGAGTCTGTTCTCAAATAATCAAATGTTCAAGTTAAAAATTAGGTCTTCATCATGATCTAAACCTAAATAAGTTTGAATGTACACCATTTAAGAAAACTATAAGCTTATATAGGGGTTCTAGATATATTTCAAAATAATTGATCAAAGCGTTGAATAGGAAAGGCTAAACTAAAAATTTGAGAAAACAAAAATTTGATCAAAGTAAAAAATATAAGTTTATTTAAAATAAGCTTGAACACTTTTATATAAAACCCCAACATAAAAGAAAATTAAAACTTACTAATGTTCAATGAACATACATTTATGAATCATCCTAAATGGACACATCCTTCCTAGGTATGGGTGTTTCCTTCGCTTCCTCCTCAATCCCAATCTCCCTCCCAAGCATACTCTCAGGTACTCTCTTCTCTACATTACCCTATCTAACACATTTCAAATTTGAAAAGTTGAAAATTAAATTTAAATGATTATAACACATTAAATTTAAATGAGTTTAACACATTAAATGATACATGTAAACTCCCACCCTCTTCAAACTCTCCCAATGAGAATTGAGACAAGTCTCCCCAAGTAGTAGGAGATGAAATAGAAATCTATGAACAACACAACTAAGAACTAAATCTAGGATTCAATGTGTTCACATTTATACAAAATTATAAATGTTGTTGATCTTATTCAAAAGATAGGAAATTGGAAAACTAAAGTCCTCATCTGTGGATATTAGAAAACACATACCTGATTCAACCCATCCAAATTTAAACTTGTGGAATCAAGTCCCCTATTAACTAGAGAATCATTTAACATATCTTCAAACTGCAATTAATGACAATAACAACTTGATTATTTCAATATATACAATGATATATAAATCTAAAATTAGAAGTAAACTATCATAAAATGCATAAAAAATTTAGTAACTAGAACACATACCAATCTGTTGTTTGGGTCATCATTCTAAATGACCTTCTTCCGACCATCAAGACAAAATTTTGCATACTCCTTAAGATTTTTTGCTGACATGGTATCTAACTCTGCATATGTTTTATAAACAAATATAGCTCAGGAATTGGCTTCTTCTCACTGAAAGTTCAAGCTAACATCAACACCATAAAAAAACGCTTCCAAATTTTCCCCGATTTCATTCCTAGCCTCTTTGCCAACCTCTAATGAATCTCGCTACTCTCAATGTGAAGAAAATTTCCATGTTGGGTGAGATACTAAAGGTCGTGGAGGCCTCGACAATGCTGCATTTTGATATTCCCATTTTCGATCATATGTCTGACATTTACCAATCCCATAATAATCAGAAGGTAGACTAGTATAATCAGGGTGCATGTCCATGAAAAACTTTACATAAAAGTGTCTTGCAAAATATTATGGAACCTCATCGTTCCACGACAATTTCTCATACGCTGACAAAAATCTGTTATACAGATGTCCTGCAATGTCCAGGTGCTTAAAATATTGCACCTTCAACATCTTCTGCTTTGTCCCATATTTGAAATTGAACATCGAAATTGCATTTTCTTTTGAAACCTTATTATTTACTGTCTCCCATTTATCAGGGCCCGTCACCTCTAACTTTCGCTGCCTCATTAGATTGACAAAACTGTTAGTGGTTGGCCCCATCTTTTGATATGCATCCATAAAGTTTTTCAATGAATTCAAAACAATCTGCAAGCTTTGTTTACTCTCCCGATGGAGTTCCAATACCTCCAAATCATTTTCCAACCTCCTTTTAACACCTGAGCATCGCTCAAGGTTCATTGCTTCAGTAATCCCTTCCTAGGGAAGTTCATCACCAACATCGGAAGGATAGGTGGACATAGGTGTGTAATATTTTATTTCTTGATAACACGGCTTCCTAAATCCACCTTTACCTTCTTCACCAACATTAGAATTTTTGTGACACCCACTCTCTCTTTCATTGTAGTCACTTGCTCTAAACCCATTGTCTACACACACATTTGAATGTAATTACAACATTTAACTTGACATAAATTTAAATACACAAAAATACAACAAACATAAACAAAATCAAAGAAAAATACCCAAAATATTCTCTTCCTAAGTTATTCCTTACATTCTGAGGTGTAGGACTATCAATACACAACCTATCTAAGAAGGTTTCATCCATAGAATTTGCTTGAGCACATTCTGTAGTTGATCTATTCAAAGAATCGTTTGATAATCTCCTATGACGAGATTGTCGTTGGTCACTCAGAGTCTCAGTCAAAGGAGTTCCTCTTATTCCTTCTTGGGAGAGCCTAGAGCGTTTTCGAGGAATGTTTGGAGAGTCTTGTGTCAACATCTCTCTTCAATATATATCCTTTGGAAATTCATGAAAAGTTAAGCAAAAGACAAGTACGAGTTAATATATCCAACATTGACCAACAAAAATTATGAGGAAAAAAAAAGAAGAAGACAAAATTAATAGAAATGGTCTTTATGTTAGACAATATTATAATAGGGTGATGCATAACTCCACTACCCATGCCCATTTCAAATATATTTTTGTTTCTTAATATTAGCACAAATAACCTTGGTAAATCCACCAAGAGTACATGGGTCAAAGTCTGGTACTAGAGTAGCGGTTATCTATATTGGAAATCATATTTCATGCATCCAACAGGTATGGAGTAGAGTCCATGAAAATCAACAATTAACTTTACACCATGTTTGGTTGGATGGAAGAAATATGCCATATACAAAGTAATGACACTAAGTATCAATAGGTTTGTATTACACTTGGAGGGGAATTAATAGGGAAAATGTATTATATGATTGCAAGTTGTTGGAATTATGTTTATGATGAACCTTTTTATATACTAAGCGTCTGTGAGTAGATGATTTGGCGCTTCTAAACATTCATTTATATGTGGTTATAAAACGTGTTTTATATGCTTATCGACCTTCTTCCAGTGACCCCGTCGATACAGGGGCTGAGAATGGCCTTTGAATCATTTTGGTAGATCCATCCTGTTAGAAATCCCGTGGACAACTAGGACTTGGACAGGTGATTCCAATGCTTTTGTAAATACAAAGGGTAATACATCACCATATTAAACTAGTATCTTATCCAAAGGGTAATAGAATATCATCTTCAACTAAATTCTTGTGTAAATACAAAGGGTAATAGATCATTAACAAGGGTCTTTCAAAGGGTATATACTCTTATCCAATACATATGGGTTTTACTTACTATGATTAAGAGAGAGATATAGAAATGGAATCAACTTCATATCTTACCCGTATGAGCTATGTGAATATTACAATATAGTTAAGAGTGTAGAGTTTCAATCTAAGGTATAGGCAACTAATCACAAGAATGATGATGCAAGTTCAAATTGCATTTCTTCTATGAGATTTTCATTTTGTTCTTATCAGTTTTCTTGGGTATCGTTAATTCTGTTCTATTTCTGATTCTTCATACTTTTAAGCCCTTCTTTGTTGAAAATGGAAATAAGCTTGACTTTTGGAGGAATTGTAATTGGTATCTCAGTACATGGCATTGGAGTTAGACATTTGGATTTAAATTTGTTATTTCTTATCGTTTTGTAAATGATACATTGACATGAAATGTTCATTACTTGTGTCTTTTTGTTACAGTGAAAAGTACTGTAACATATTAATGTTGTGGGAATAATTGCAGTGGACATTGTCCCTGTGTTTCAAGGTTTATTTCTATCTATTGTACGTGATATTTTGTAGATTTTAAAATTTTTCTTTCTTCTAGATTTGTAAATGAGGCTTTGACATGAAATATTGATGTATTTTATCAGTTTCGTTATCAATGAAAAGTGACTGTTACTGTAATAAACCCCATAGTTACCACAAAAAAAAAATTGTTTACATAGTTTCTTGGTAGTATAAGGTTCCTAGTTGTACCATCTTGTTGTCGACTTGATCATGCAACTCTATAATAAAATTTTCTTGAAAATTGTATTACAAAGTCCTTGTTATAAACTCTACATTCCCTACTTACTATAATATTTTCTTAATCATGTCATGAATAGAAGGTTACAAGGAAGGGTCCCCAAAAATAATTGGCAACTCCCTTCTGCCTTTAACCTGTACTTGTATACCTATAGGTGTCACACCTAAGGCGAGTCTTAGGCTAGTCTCATAATATGTGCTACACATCACTTTAAATGACACAGACTTCAGTTTCATGAACAAGTCCACCTGTGATGTTATGGAAGGAAGTCTTAAAAAAATTGATTTAATCCAAGTCATGATGGTGTCCCATCGCATCCTCCTTTACGTGGATTAGAAGTATTACTATCGTAAAATTTAAAGATCTGTAAAATCACTAAAGGTCATCCCACAAATCCCTATGTAATTGTTGGCTCCATACTCCAAGTGTCAAAACATTCTGCCATTGTCACATGGCAATCCATCCTCCACACTCCTTACATTTACTATGAGGTGACAAGGTTCCAATTAGGGTTAAGGTAGCTTTATCGCTTTGTCATTCTTGAGCTTTCTTGAAGAGGTTCAGCATGCCCCATTTCAGAGGCGAAGACTGTGAGTGAAGGAGGTTACTCCATGATGTTACTATCGGTGCGGCCATATGCCCTGGTAAGTTATTTAACACAATACTGAGATAGATAAGAAAACGGAGATGAATATCTTCAGAAAAGGTTAAGTGTTCTGGTATTCTATCAATTTCTATAGTGTTTTCCCTTTACGTCTGTCATGTCCTTCATTACGACAATTTCTCTACATCAATTTTTGAAAACCGCCCCGTAATCCTGGGAAACGATTCCTCCCCAAGATTATTGGTAACCCCTTTTTTGGTTAGGCATTTGGGGTCCCTTTGTAGTATCCAATGGAGCCCTTTGGAGTTAGGGTTGATCAAAGCATACGCATCTCACTGTAAAAATACCTAAGACATAGTATAAATATATCAGCTTGTTTTGTTATTCTTGCTATTGTTCTTCCTCAAAGACATCTTGCGGAGATAGGTTGGCTCTATGTATAGTCAACGATGTGGGCTCTTTCTGTTTGGTAGGAAAAATGTTATATTTATTTTATCTATTTCCCCTGAATGAATGGAGTCATCATCCTGTAGCTTTATCCGACCTTTGGTTGGTCCTTCTATTACCATTGTCATATCTTGTTTCTGGGGTATCTTGAATATTTTACTAGGAGTCCTTTAGCATAAACATTTTGTATGTGTCATGATGCCATGTAAATCTTGATGGGCGATGATTTATTTCCGTCCTTTAAACACCACAACACGATGAATATGATCTTACTGTTGATTTTGTATCTCTATTCGTTACAATTTTGATTCATAACTTAATTATACTTAACTCTTTAATCGTGTCAATATGTTTTGTGAAGAGTCTATATTATTACATCTGCTTTCTCTTGTGGCAAGGTTTGTATTGTTTTCAAGTTACCGGTTTCATTTATCAAATTTTTTATTGTCACTAATGATGGGCCTTGACGTTATGAGGATCCATCAGATATGGTATTGCATCCTCCTCCCTCGGCTCGAGTGGCTAAATAGATATCAGGCGAAGGGGCAAAGATTCAAACCCATGCATCAACAAGATAAGTATCTTTCTGAAAGGGAACCATCGGTTTAATTTTTATAGTTTTATTGCAATTTACTTTTCTTGGATACTTATCTTTTCAATAAAGACTAATGTTTACATGATTTGATTACTTGTAGGGTCTCCTTCTGTGAAAATCTCGAATACCCGTCACTGCCTCCAGCGAAAAGGTATTCGGGTTCCGAACCCTCTCACACCTCAGCTAACTGTACAGGTTCTATCGTCGTTTAAGGAGATCATGATTTAACCAAATCTGTTGTAACTAGTTTGAGTCTACTGTAGCTTTTGTTGGAGTAAACCCTTGAGGTCTTCCTTTCATTAATGGCATTACGCCAGTTTCCTATACAAGTATTGAGTCTGTAATTGAATAAATATCCTGGCCATTATGTAATATACTTCTCTCCTTGAATTGTTAGAAAGACGATCGTGGTTGAATTTACTAGGAATGATAATCTGTGGCAAAGTATTTATGTCTTTTAAAATTTGAACATGGTACTTACTATTTATTCTACTCGACTCTGTTCTAAACCATTGGCCTAACTCATTATAGAAAGGAAAAGAGATTTACCATACTTTAACAATGGCTTTACTAGTATCTTTGTCCTACTGTACTCACTTTAAATTGGATGAAGTATAATGGTTGTTGCTTTAACTAGAGTATTCCAAATCTTATTTATTTAAATTATAGTCAAAGTTGTGTGTCCGTCGAATATTTATCATATTCATAGTATAGGAGGAATTTATTATGAATACATACATACATATAGTTGTATATACGTATTTGTTTTCTGTAGACATTAGATTATGTATTTCATTATCATGCCTACCAATAGTAATTAGATATATACTTGTTACAGATCTATGGTAGAATTCTATTGACTCAGACTGGCTTAAATCTACATGAAGCGGTAGATGGTGTCTGATTTTCATTTATGAATCTGAAGTTGTATTTACAGAAAATATACTTATTCTATATATATAGTTTCAGTCTGTTCATGCCTAGATATCTTACACCAAAAATTGCGATGTTCAAGAATTACCTCTGTTATAACAGAAAACCAATTACAGAAAAATTTTACTTCTAGAATTTAATCACATAAATCCATTTGATTGTCCTAGGAAGACACTCAATTAATTTCTAACATTCAAACAGATTCAAATTCAATCATAAAGAGTTACTCAAGAATTGATTTATAACTATTCTTTCAGAGGTTTGACTTCACACATGCGTATAACCGAATAGTTTTCGCTCAGGTTATTGTGTACATACATACTTTAATGATTTCTCTACATCTGTGACTAATTCATCCCACGGAGATAGAAATAATTAAATTTAGATACAACAAGTACCTTACATCAGATATAAGATCATTAAAAGAGAAAATGAAAATCATTTTAGTTCAGATTTAACAAGTACATGGCATCATATATAAAATCATTCAGGAAGAGAAAGATTAGAGTAACATATCTGAACCAACTCGCAGGAAGACAAAGGGAACAACCACGTTCCTCCTAACCATAGAACAAAGTAGCCAAAATCACTTTCACAGTTCACACCCTAGCCTGACCATGAGTCCATGAGGGAAAACTTGGAAAAAATCCTCCTCAACAATGTCTTTTCATTCCAGCAGATTCCTCTTACTTCACACCCAATCAGTAGTGTTCATAATAGCAATAAAATCAGTAGTCTCTCCCCCCCCCAGCATACTAGGCAGTGTCTTTCCTCCTCACATATGCTATATATCCAAACATTCCTTTTGCCTAGGTCTTTCTTCCCCCCTTGGAAATTTTCGCAGCTTTCTAAATCCTTGATTTTCAGGGGATGCCAATGGCCAAATCTCTAATTTTCCACTTGTAACAATCATCGCAGAGGTAGTTCCAACATGTTCTCCACTCATGGAGTCATGGTCAGTTGATTTTAACATGGTTGTTCCATTTGTCCTCATACAATTAATATAAAATATCCTATTCTCATACAAGTGTCATAGTCAAATAGTTAGTTGGGTCAAATCAGATCTCTGCCCGATAGTCATAATAATTTATTACAATTATCAAATTCAAAATTTGGAATTGCCATAAATGGAAAAAAATTTCCATATTCGAATTTACTAAAAGCATAATAATTTTCCAACCAATTTTAAATTTCAAAAATACTTTATTTTTGGGGATGTCACATCCTTTCCCCCTTCAATAAAACACTGTCCTCAGTGTTCGTTCCTTTCTTGGAACAGGATTGGATGAGATTTCTTCAAATCTCCCTCCAACTCCAAAGTGGCCTCCTCAGGACTAAAGTGCTTCCATTGCACCTTTACCTGAGCAACGACTTTGTTTCGAAGTGTTATTTCTCTCCGGTCCAAAATACACAAGAGTTCCGCTTGGAACTCGCCTTCTAGTTCCACCTGCACCAAGTTCCAATCAATCATATGAGTAGGGTCATGAACATACTTTTTCAACAAAGAAACATGAAATACATTGTGTATTCTTAGATTAGTTGGAAGTGCAAGTTGGTATGGTACAGGTCCAATTCGAGCTAGTATCTCGAAGGGCCCACAAAACTTACGTGCTAGCTTGGCACAGTTCCCTAACTTCAATGAATTTTTTGGGGCTTTGACCTTCAAATAAACAAGGTCTCCCACTTGAAATTCCAAGTGTCTTCTTTTTTGATCTGCATAGCTCTTCTGTATGTCTTGTGCTTCTTTTAAGTTCTATTGTACCTTCCTTATCATGTCCTCCATTTCTTGGAGCATCTCTGGTCCAACCATGAGTCTGTCATTCAGGTTGTCCTAGCTAATTAGAGTCATACACTTTCTGCCATACAGTACCTCGAAAGGGCTTAACTTAGCCAAAGTTTGGTACCCATTGTTATATGCAAATTCTACCAAGTGTAGATAGTCTTCCTACTTGTTTGGTTTTGTTCTTACGTACATGCAGAGCATATCCTCTAAGATTTGGTTTGTCCTTTTGGTCTGTCCATTAGTTTGTGGGTGATAAATTGTACTGAAATTCAAATTAGTATTTAGCCCTGCAAACAATTCCTTCCAAAAAGTGGATGTGAATTTACATCTCTATCTGAAATCACCATTTTAGGAATTCCATGCAGTCTAAAAATTTCTTTCATAAATATTTCAGCAATGTTTATAGAATTAAAAGTAGACTTTACAAGAACAAAGTGTGTAGAATTACTAAGTTTATCGATTAATATCATCATAAAATCATTTTATTTCTGAGTTTTAGGCAAACATGTTATAAAGTCCAACGATATGGTATCCCATTTCCATTCTGGTACTGGTAATGGTTGTAATAGGCCAGTTGGATGCTTGTGCTCAGCCTTAACCTACTGACAATCTTGGCACCTAGCCAAGTATTATGTTGCTTCGCCCTTCATAATAGGCCATTAAAATAGTTTTCTAAGTGTTGTTATCGCTTTCTAGTATCCTGGATGGCCATAATACAGTTTCTTATGCACTTCATCCAAGACTATTAATTTTAACTCTACTGAATCCGGTATGTAAAGTCTATTTTTAAACCGTAATAGTCCCTTCTTGTCGATACTTAGATCTAGTTTATCTGAGTTTGCAGTGTTGTTTTGTAATTCTGCCATTATCTTAGTGTAATTTTCATTGTTAATACCTGTTGTCCTTATTCTTTGTTCCAGATCACTTTCTTCCCTGCTGATATTTATCTCAAATAAGCCATGGACTCTTCTGCTTAAAGCATCTACTACCTTATTTTCCTTACCCTTGATATGTCTGGCCTCGAAGTCAAATTCGCTCAAGAAGGCTAGCCATCTTGCTTTCCTTGCATTAAGATCTAGTTGGCTAAGCAGATATTTCACACCGCTATTATCCGTCAATAGTATAAATTTTATGCCCATTATGTAGTGTCACCACATTTTTAAGGTGTGTATTACCGCTGCCAATTCTAAGTCATGAGTGACATAATTTTGCTCATGTTCTTTTAATTTCTGGGACTCATAACAAATCACATGTCCTTCCTGAGTTAGGACACCACCTAGTCCTTCTTTACTTGCATCAACACATACAGTGATTGTCAATAATTCCTTTATCTTGTTAAAACTGTCTTGAGACTTCTATGACCAGTTAAACTTGGTCCCTTTCTTTTGTAATGACATTATGGGGTAGGATATCTTGGAGAACCCCTCTATAAATATGCGATAATATCCAGTGATTCCCATGAATGACCGGATATCCGCTACATCCTTAGGTACCGACCATTCTATGATGGCTTTTATTTTTTCAGGGTCTATGGCAATGCCTTTTGTTGAGATTACATGTCATAGATATTGTATTTTATTTTGATAAAAGTCACACTTATCAAAATTGGCGTACATTTTGTGCTTCCTCAATGTTTGTATAACTATTCTTAAGTGTTCTTCATGTTCTTCCTTTGTTTTAGAGTAGACCAAAATATCATCGATAAATACTAGTACGAACTTGTCTAAGTATTGACTGAAAATACTGTTCATCAGGCACATAAACATGGTTGGTGCATTAGTGAGTCTGAAAGGTATGACTATGACTTCGTAGGGTCCATATATTGTTCGAAAAACTGTTTTTCTTATATCTTCATCCTTTATCCCAACTTGATGATAACCGGATCGTAAATCCAATTTCGAAAAGATCTTGGCCCCGCCTACTTGATCAAACAGGTCATTTATCCTAGGTAAGGGGTACTTGTTCTTAATAGTCATTTTATTCAATTGTTTATAATTGATACAAAGTCTTAGAGTACCATCTTTCTTTTTCACAAAGAGGACTGGTGCCCTCCATGGTGAAACACTCGGTCTGATATAATCTTTGTCCAACAATTCCTGTAATTATATTTTTAGTTCTGTCAGTTATGGTAGACTCATTCGGTAAGGTTCTTTTGAGATAAGGGCTGAACCAGGTAGTAGGTCTATGGAGAATTTTATTTCCCTTCTAGGAGGTAATTCTAGTATCTCATCCACAAACATGTCTCTAAATTCACGTAGGACAACAAAGTCTTCAAACATTGGCTTATCTTCTTTTTCTAGATTCGTTACTTGAATGGAATAAACTTGACATCCCTTTCTCATACATTTCTTGAGTTTCATCGCTGAAACTTGTCTGACTGATATAGGTTTTGGTATACCTTGGGCTGTTCTAGTAGTGCCAAAATCATCTTTACAGTTAAGTATCTTTGTATAACAATGTAGTACTTCTTTGTGATGTTCCAACCAATCTATCCCGATAATCATATCATAAGATCCTAGTGGTAGGATGTTCAGATTTGTTCTTATATTTTGACCATTTAAGCTGAACTTAAAATCAGAAATAAAGTCAACTACTTTCCTTTTAGCTCATGTTGCTAGTTGTACCAGCCATGATTTTTCGTGCTTCAGTTTCTTAAGTTTATTTGACTCTACTACATCCAGAGTAATATAACTTAACGTAGCTCCAGGGTCAATTAAAACAGAAATTTGAGTGTCATTGATTTTACCTTTGATTTCTACCACAGAGGACTGGTGGTCAGCTTGTCGGCCATCTATGGCTGCATTTATCCGATGCAAGCTTCTGCCCATGTCACCCACCATCGAGGCTTCCTGCAAATTATGAACAAAAACTCTGTTTGCCGAAATTAAACGTGGAAAGTTCCTCCTTATATGAGGTTCTCCACATTCCCAGCACTTTAATGGTTCATTGGGGCTATCACCAAACTTCTTCGTCCCCAGAGTTATTGGTTTAACGCTACCTTGCATATTCGAATGGTTGGAGTGAAAATATTTTCTCGGGAGGATTTTTTTTGCATTCCTATAAGGAGCTAGCTGGTATCCCTTCTTCCGCTGGTTCATTCGATCGTGTTTCTTATCCTTCCAAGCTTTGGGAAACTCTACCCATTGTTTATACTGGTCATCACACATTCATGCTTTCCTGAATACTTCACTCAAGGTTTTGGGGTTGTCAAACTCAATTCTGTCCCTGTAGGACTGTGGTAAACAACTTAAGAATCACTGGATTTTTACCTTATCCTCCCGGATGTACGATATGAACCTTAGTAGTTCAAGAAATTTATTTATAAGGTCCTCCATCATCATCTGTCCAAGTCGTAACTCATAAAATTATTTCATTTTCCTTTCATAATAACTTTCAGAAAGGTATTGTTTCTTGAAATTCTTCTTAAAGTCAGACCATTCCAATTGTTTCTCCTTTAGGCCCTTGGCCAATTTCAAGTCTTTCCACCAAATGTTGGCCTTCCCTTTCAGATTTTAGATGGCCATTCTGACCTTCATATTGCTAGAATAGTTGTAGATCTAGAAGTATTTTTTGATTTCTAACAACCATGCCTTAGCTTATTCTCCTATATTGGATTCTCCATCAAAGGTAGTTGGTTTAATGTTTTTAAATTCTCCTTCAAGGTGGTCTACTTGTTTTCTTTTTTTGTATGTTTTAGTTTTTTCTTCAGCTGAAGGTGTTCCTTCAGAGGAACTGTCTCCTTTTTATGTTTCCGGCCCAAAGTTCTTGGAGGCCCTTTTGCTGACCTCTTCATCATGGTTTTCCTCCTTTGGGATTTTCTTGGTCACTATACTGTGCAACAGGACTTCATTTATCTCTTGCTATTCCTGTTGTGCTTTCTTCAATTTCTCATTGTTTGGTTTGAAAACCTGCAACACAACAATAAGATTCCTCATTGTTTCTAGTACTTCCGTAGGAGACCTTCCGTCACTATTCTGTCTTGGATCTCCATGAGGTCCCTGTTCTGGATTTCCTTCCATTCTGATTTCTGCATCATTTTGAGCTCCCATGATCAAAACAAAACACAAAAAGTTTTTTGTTTGTAACAATCAAGGTTTATTAGTTTTTCATAAGTAGAATATATGTCAAGAATTTAATGTGGCCCTATTCAAGGCCCATTGTTGTAAACTTTTCTTTGATACCATATGTAATAAACCCCATAGTTACCAAAAAAAAAAAATGTTTACATAGTTTCTTGGTAGTATAAGGGTCCTAGTTGTACCATCTTGTTTTCGACTTGATCATGCAACTCTATAATAAACTTTGCTTAAAATTTTTATTACAAAGTCCTTGTTATAAACTCTTTGTTCCCTACTTACCATAAAATTTTCTTAATCGTGTCATGAATAGAAGGTTATAAGGAAGGGTCCTATTGGCAGCAATAATATAATTGTTATTTTTTCCATATCAATTAAATGATCTATATAGCTGCCTAACCAGGGTCATGAAATTTTATTACTCTTCATGAGCAGTTTCTGAAACGATAGTTGTAAATTGTTGCTTCTCCCTATTGTCTATTTAAGCTTTGTTTTCATGACTGAAAGCATGAAAAATTGTGACTGTGATTACCATTATGTTTTAAAATTTCATTAAAGGCAAATTGTTCATATAGTTTATTATGGAATTTTGATTCCTTGCCATGAAGTGTTACTCTCTTTGTTTTGATCCTTTCAATTCCAAGCATGCTTAAGAGGTTGATGGTTTTATGAACAAAGGACCCCCACGATTTGATTTTTTGCATGGTTTTGGTTTGATTCTTGGCTATGTTTCTTTTACAAAACTTTGATTTTTCGATTTTTGACTTACCCAAACTTGGTGATCAAACCCACGATGTGTGCACTTATTTTCGTTTTAATGCTTTGGTCCTAGCTCATACTGAATGCAAAGGCGGCATACGATTTGCAGATTGCCATCATTTATAAGGATGGCCTTGGGCTTCGCAAACCTTCTTCGCATGTATTTTAATTAAACGCCCATCCCATCATATGAGTCTTTATAGCGTTCATTGTTGGGCTCGGGGTTATGGCTCTGTTTTGTTTTCACAAACCCTCCCTGTATGTTGTTTTTGTTTGATTACCCTCCCATCCAGTATGGCTCCTATCATGAGAATTGAACCAAATGGTATCCAAACCCTGCTCTTATACGATGATGCCAAAGGATATTTGGAGAGAAGTGGCTGGCTCGTTTTCATTAGGAAGTTTCAGGGTTTCAATTTACAGGTTGCCCAAGAATTTTCTTTCTCCTTTGATGGTTGTAGAGCAAAATTTGGTGACATGCAACTGGAGGTTACCAAGGAGTTCCTGATTCAAGCCACAGGGTTACCAGCAAGCGGTCAAAGGTGGTTTAAAAATGCAAAAGTGGAAGAAGTTCCTTGGACCCTGCTGTTTACATATCGGAAAATTAAGGGATGTGAAAAAGGTATGCCCATTTCTGCCTTGAAAGATCAGTGGCACGATTTGCTCGCTGTGGTAAAGAAATTTGATACCTGTGAGGGACGTTTCAGGCTTGTATTTTTGTATCATTTACATCTGCTTATGATTTTTATGGGTTTCCCTTTGAATATGGCGTATTACTTACTGAGGAGTCTTTATAAAATGGGGAAAAGATATAAAAAGCAGTGAGCCGACTCTAGCCTCTTTCATCATGACCTAATTAAAATCTTACTTGTGTATCAGTTAGAATTGCAGAGTGATAATTGGGACTCATTTGTAGTGAGAAATGGATTCTCTAATCCAAATATTGATGAGATTGACAAGCCAGTGGTTGAAGAAACCCTAACCTACCCTACAACGCCCCTCTCACCCACCCAAGCCTGTGTCTCGACCCCCTATAGAAAACCCTTAATCGATTCAAAGGTTTTTCAATAGGTCTGTGAGCAGGTTATACATCCTACTAACAGTGTTAAAAACTTAAAGAAACCTACAGGGAAGAAATCTAAAAGCAGTGTTGATATAAATTTTAAGAACAAAAGGGCTAGGAGATTGATATCACGGAGTCTTCGTAATAAGATGAATTCTCATGCAAACGCGATCAGAATGATCAAGGTTAATGAGAGTTTTGACTCTGAAATCGAAAAATTCCTTGCAGAGGAAGACCCTTTGTCATTTGATCCACACCCTAATCGACCCTATAACCTTTTCGATAATTTACCTCCCTGTTTGAAAGACAATCTAGAGTTTTATGGTGTCAAGCTTTGCAATGAATCTACTATCTGTATGGAGGGCGCTTTGGTCCACAATCTTGTTTGTTCTAATTCAATTGCCACACAGTCAAAGTGTGAGGTTTGTCTATCATGGATTGATAGATATTATACTGATATCCCATTTCTATAGTCACGGGTTAAGGCTTTAAAAGATCGGATCAATGTTTTAACAAGCGAAAACCACAGGCTTGAATCTTTCATCCAAGGAAAAGAAAAACGTATGAAGACCACAGGTCATGTGATATTTAAAAATGTTGAGGCTGCTACAGCCATTGTAAATTCCAAGGTTTCATGATACGATTTGATTTCATGGTTAGAGGTATGATATCTTAAATTAATAGCATGTTTGTTTTCATTATTAAGTTAGATCATTTGGTTTGTTGAATAAACTTTATTTCATTATTAAATTAGTTTGTTTTATTCATTAAATAAAATGAGATTTCATTTACTAAAATAACTAGCTACAGAATCACAAGATTTTGTAGCCAGTTATGTTAATTCGAATTGTGTAAATTAATGACATAAATCTTTCTATTTTCCTTTTCTTTTAGAATATTCAGGGGTTCATGATTTCAAAATTGATCTGAGGCACTCTTGAGACCTTCCAGTCATATCTATGATGTATTTTGAATGAACAGAAATGAACCGTTGTTAGTTTTGGAGGATTTAGTAGGATCAGGGTGGTTGCATCCCCCTTTATTTTTAAAACAAATATTTGATCTCAGGAACATAAACAGTTATCTTTTCTGAAGCCTTTATAAACCTATCATTTTGTAATCACAGGCATCCTGGCTTGGGGCTCATTGTGAACAACTTATGCTCAAATTTAGACATGATAAATATTTACTTTATGCTTTAGTCATTTGTGAATTTTGTTGTGATCTATAATTTGTTTATCTTGGTAATTGAATGACTGCATATAGCTTTCGTCTTCGCAGATTGTTTCGTTTTCAAGATAGTTTTTCTTCATGTTTCACGATTTATGCTTCAGTTTTATCAAAACAATTGAACAATATTTCAATTCATATTATGAGGTTTACCTTAAATATGTGGATTGATTAAATGCAAGCTGTAACTGTAGGATTTACCTTATGCGTTACTGCTAGCAGTCTATTATATCACTGTAATCATCTTGTGTTCTATTGTTTATCAATTAAATACATCAGTCAATACACAATTTAGTGTTGGTCCCAAACATTGTAAAGATCACAACATATTTATCTCATGGATGGACTGATGTACGATTTACACTAACAGTTGGATTCATACTCTTCAAAGTGATTGATAGGTTAGTCTGTTCTTCATTTTTGTTATTTGCTAGTCCATAATTGAAATCATTATATGTAGTATAATTCTTACTGTTCGCATTTTTCTATTTAAATAGTAGTTTTATATATGATCTTAGAGGTGTATATAGATTAAATGATATAAAAACAAAACAAAAAGAAATAGTGCATATTTCTTTCTCTTTTGATTTCCATCAAAAGAACCATTTTACATTCGATTTTTTATGAGTTTAGATTAAAACTCATTATTTGTATATGTTGTATATATGAATTAGATAAATTAGCACTATCATATAAATATCATTTAAATAAACTGTATATATATATATATATATATATATATTTAGGTGTACATATATATTTCAGTGATTAGTATTTAATGAGTTTTTTCATTTCTTTTTCATTTCCCTTAGGACTTTAGATTGGCCAACGGAGCCATTAAACCCATCAGAGTGAATTAATTCAAATGGCTTGGGTTAATTGGACAACCCCGGACCAGATTCACTTTTCCAATTGACGAGTGGTCAATTTCTCCCATCAACAAATGGCGCTAGAAGGAGGGCCTGAATACTATTAATGGCACGAGGAGGTCGCAAGACTCCTCCCCCACCTATGCGTTCACCTATAGTAACAAGAAGTCATTCTGATGACAACATTGTCCCTCAAACAACAACCACTTCAAACGACAATCCATGGGTTACCATTGAACCAGTAACTCCAAACCCCCCAGGGGCCGACGTACAAGAAATCATTCGTCAATCCCTCATAAGGATGCACAGTGCCTTGGCTCGTATCAGACAACCAGGTCGACCTTTGAACCAACCATTAGACTTCTTTGATATCAGGGAGAAACTTGAAGGTACTGATCTTACCCTAAACCCTACGAATCTAGATCACACCCTCACTCCTGTAGCAGGAGGATCTGGTATTCCACCATCACCACCCCCTTCACCTCCTTCTTCTTCTGGAGAATAATCATCAGAAAAAGGTAGTTCCTCATCTTAGCCTTTGACGCCACCCACACCTATGGCCAATCTAAACAATTCCGCCAGGCCTTGGCTCGATCAAGATGCAGTGGCCATACCTAGGCCCCAACATCCTTTGCCTAAACATCCAGAGAAATGGCTCCCTAAATTTGACCTAGATTCCAAATAGATTGCTGAGAATCATATCAAAAAATTCATGCTATCCATTAGGCTTCGTAGTTTTCAACACGAAGACATAGTGTGCAGACTTTTTCCCTACACCTTTGAAGGCAATGCCTCTACTTGGTACTTTTCCCAACAACCCCACACCATCGTGTCATGGGATAGATTCGAGTCCTGTTTCCTTGAGAAATTCAGAGAGGACAAATCTCCTGAAGTCCTAGTCATGGAACTCTCTAGTTTAAAGATGAACCCCATAGAAAAGATAAAAGACTTTAATCAAAGGTTCCTGACATTAAAGAATCGAATCCCCACAGACTCAATGCCTGCCGAAAATCTTATCGTCGCATACTACACGAAAGCCTTACATCAAAACATAGACATTTGGGTAAAAAGGTCCAAGAAAGCCACGTTGTTAGAAGCCTTCGAAGAGGCGAGTCAAATCGAGAAAGATATTCTTAGCCTAAAAGACAATATCTGTAATGAGGTAGAGACTACTTCATTCTCCAAGAAGAAAATCAAAATTCTTCCTAGACCTCCCCAAAACAAAACTCAATCAGATAGTTCGGATCTAGAAAACTTACAGAAGGTCATTCAAAAGTTTTCTAATCAGGTTATAGATCTGAGAAGATCAGCTGAAGAAGCTTCTTCAAGCAAAGGGACTTACAAACCCCCTTTTAGAAAGCCTTTTCCCACAAACCGGCCTAACTCAAATTCTGAAGACCTAAATCTAGAAAGCTTACAGTTTGTTATTCAGACGATTCTAGAGGCACATGATAACTTGATTCCTCCTGAGATTCCTGAAGACGTGGCTGAACAAGAGATAGTGGAAGAGGATGAATCCTCTCCCAACATTTTCGGGCATTTTTCGGATATCATGTTTCAAGCTAATTTCGAAACAGTGCATCCTTACAATACCAGGAGCAAGACAACAAATAAATCTTCTTCTAAAATCGTAACTAATGCACCTCCAAAATAGTCTAAATCAATTGAAACTAAACAGAATTCAACAGCCCCAAGTTTAGAGTATGATTTGATTGAGGATCTAAAAAAACTTAGAGCTAACATTTCGGTTTACGAATTATTAAAATTCCCTTTTCTTTTGCAAAAGATGTTGCAGAATATTGTAGAAAACAACAAAAACAACAATCCGAACAATAACAAAGTTGTTGAAAACAACCCCAAAACACTTCAAAAGGTCTCCTTCAAAACGACGTCAGAGTCTTCTGATAAAAAAGACCTTGTTGTAAAAAGTGTAACAAATGTAGATAAACTAGTTTCAGGGGCTGCGTCTAAAAAACAACAAATTTCCGTTGTTAATACTCGTAGAAATGTCCCACCCTTTTTGTTGACTTTTGAAACTTTCAATAGGAATGTACATAACTGTATGGTAGATTCAGGTGCATCGTCAAACGTAATGCCTTGGTCTGTCTGCCAAAAAATCAATGCCGAAGTTCAACCTTCCAGCCTGAAGATTATTCAACTTGATCGAACTAGTGTTAAAGTAATAGGTGAATTAAAAAATGTGCTTATCAGATTATCATCTAATCCTAAAGTCCATCAAGTTATTGATATTAATATCGTAGATATCCTAGAAGTATATGGTTTGTTTTTAAGTAGAGATTGGTCTGAATAGCTACTTGGCTATTTTGCAACGGATTGATCTCACTTGTGGCTGCCCGAGAATGGAAAGCCTAACAGAATCAAGGTAAATTGTGAGCATTATCTTAAGTTCATGGTAACCGATTTAAATGATCCTAATGAACCATTCACTGCTTCCGCCAATTCACCTGAAATACAGGGGATGGACACTTTTTTCGGCAATTTCATGGCTGAAACTTCTACCATTACTGACCCGAAACAACAATCCGAAATTATGACATGCACATAGTCAACAGCCTTCTCTCAGTGGTCACATGCATCTAATGAAAATCAAATCTGGTCTATTTACTTTGATGGATCTAAATCTAAGGAAGGAGCCGGTGCAGGATGTGTGATCATTGATCCAGCAGGTAACAAAACTTTGATTTCTTTCCGGTTAGAATTCAAATGCACAAAAAATATGGCTGAATATGAGGCACTCTTACAAGGTCTCAGAAAAGCACTAGATTTGAACATTCAGAATTTGACAGTCTTTGGTGATTCGGAAATTGTGGTTAGACAGGTAAAAAATTATATTCACTGTTTATCTCCACACCTGAAAAGCTATCAAACTGAGGTATGGAATTTAATGAACAAATTTTCTGCATTTAACATTAATTCTATTTCGAGATTGAATAATTCTTAGGCTGATTTGTTAGCTAATGTCGCCTCTAAACTTTTTCCTGCAGAAGGCCTTTCTCCAAATGTGTTTTCTGTCGAATTGTTGTTCAGACCATCCGTCCCAGACAAAATCACAAATTGGAGAGTCTTTGATGACGATCAACAAATCATCATTTTTCTTCACATGGAAGAGACTTTCCAAGTCACAGTCATCGATGAAGGTACCCATGATGAAAACCTTCGCGATTTTACGGTAATACCAGATCCAAGATCTCTGGAGTCTACATCAGATATGGTAAACTCTATCCCAAAATCTGTGTTTAGATTAGAAAATTTTTATGATCTTCACGATAAATTCAGAAAATCAGTGAATTGTAAAACGAATAGTTCTTCCTTGACACATGAAAAAGTAAATCTAGGAACTAAAAATAACCCACAGTGCATCAATTTAGGGTTGGGATGTTCTGAGCAAGAAAAGACAACATTTATTAAGTTGTTTAAGGAATTTAAAGATGTCTTTTCTTGGATGTACGACAATTTAAAAACCTTTGATCCTAACATCATACAAAACATTATCCCCATGAAACCCCAAACCCAACCTTTTCAACAGAAATTAAGAAAGATGCACCCAAAACTTGAACCGATAGTCAAGAAAGAACTAAACAAACTCTTGAATGCTAAAATAATCTTTCCGGTAAGACATACCCAGTGGGTCTCTAATATTGTCCCTATAAGGAAGAAGAGTGGTGAAATCCGAATATGTGTCGATTTCCAAAATTTAAACCGAGCATATGATAAAGAGAACTACCCTATCCCTCCCATGGAACAGATCCTTCAACAAGTATCTAGTTATGAAAGATTATCATTGCTGGATGGTTTTTCAGGGTATAACCAAGTCCTTATATCTCCCCCAGATCAGCTCAAAACCACTTTTCGTATTCCATGGGGTACCTACGCTTATAGGAATATGCCCCTTGGGCTCATAAATTTCGATGCCACCTTTCAGAGAGTGATGGATATCACTTTCCACGAATTAATCAATCAATCTATAGTAGTTTATCTAGATGACATCACTGTCTTCTCAAAAAATAAAGGAGATCATCTAGCTCATCTAAGATCTCTTCTACAACGATGTCGTAAGTACGGTATTTATTTAAATCCTAAAAAATATGTCTTTGCAGTAGAACAATGTAAGCTCCTCGGATTCATTGTATCAAATGAAGGGATGATTATTGACCCTGAAAGGACCCAAGTCATTTCAAAAATGCCCCCTCCCTCTTCCAAAAATTCCATGCAATCTTTCTTAGGTCAAATAAACTTTGTTAGGAGGTTCATCCACAGCTTTTCAGAAATGGTCATACCCTTACAAAATTTAATAAAAAAGGATGTACAGTACCATTGGGGACCTGTAGAAAGTCATGCTTTTAACTCAATAAAAAAGGCTATAGTAGACGCTCCTTCTCTAATGAGCCCTGATTTTTCGCAAGACTTTACCCTCTACACGTTTGCCTCTGATCGGTCGTATGCTGCTGTTCTAACCCAAAAGAATGCTGAAAACAATGAAGTCCCAATTGCCTTTATGAGCTCAGCCTTTAATGGAGCAGAACTTAATTACCCAGTAGTAGATCAGTAGGCTTATGTTGTTTTTAAAGCGGTAAAACACTTTTGATCTTATCTACTGAAATCTAGGATGAAAATCATCGTCCCTTACCCTTCTATCTAAAATTTGTTAGTACAGAAAGAACTAGGTGAAAAAAGGGCAAACTGGGTCACATCCTTACAAGAATATGACATAGAAATTACCCCAGCACAAATTGTTAGAGGCCAAGGTTTATGTAAGTTGGTTGTTGATTCAGCTATAGGACAACAAAATGAAACTGATATGTCACTTCAGGACCAACATAATCAAAATCAAATATGTTGTGCACAAAACCTTACTAGTCTTTGGTATGATGACATCAAGTTTTATCTAATACACGGATCAGCTCCCCGACACCTTGATCCAAAAAAGAGGAGAGCACTGATATTAAAGTCTGCTTCTTTTCAGCTGGTAAATAGTATTTTGTTTCACCAAAATTTCAATGGAATACTTATGTGTTGTCTTGAAAAAGATGAAGCAAAAAAAAGTCTTATTGGAATTACTTGCAGGGGAAGTTGGTGGGCATTTCGGTGGAGACACCACTACCCACAAAGTATTAAGAGCAGGTTATTACTGGCCTACTCTTTTCAAATACACCCATGCCTTATGTCACAAGTGTGTGATCTGTCAAAAGGCATCTGGGTGAGTACAGAAGTCAGCAGTCCCGCTACAGCCAGTTTCGGTAGACTCCCCTTTTCAGCAGTGGGGCCTTGATATTATAGGCCCAATCAATCTGACATCCTCTCAACAACATAAATACATCATAACAACCACATATTATTTCACCAGATGGTCCCAAGCTACCCCATTAAAAGTGGTAAACACCAGCCAGGTAATATCCTTCCTAAATGAAAATATTATCACTCATTTCGGTATCCCTGAATGCCTAGTATTTGATAATGCTTCCTATTTTTCGTCTTTTGAAATGAGTGATTTTTCTTTAGACAAAGGAATAAAATTAAAGTATTCCACCAGTTATTATCCCCAAGGCAATGGTTTGGCTGAATCAACTAATAAAAACCTGATCAAGATCATCAAGAGAACGGTCTCCGAAAATCATAAAAACTGACATAACGCACTATTTAACGCAATATGGGTTGATAGGGTAACTCCTAAAACTATTGTTAGTAATTCCCCCTTTTTCCTCGTTTACGGTAGGGAAGCGATTCTTCTACCACATGTCCTTCTTCCATCTCTACAGTTATCACAGAAGGTGCAAGAAGAAAACTGTCCTCCCTTGGAAAGTCGGATTAACGCTTTGCTGAAGTTAGAGGAAGTAAAGGCTCAAGAAAAACGAAAATTGGATCAACATCAACTCATTGTCAAAAACTGGTTTGATTCCAATTCTGCATCTGACAGAAATTTTGAGGTAGGCGATCTTGTCCTTAAGTGGGACAAACCTCATGAGGGGAAAGGAGAACATACTAAGTTTCAAAACTTGTGGTTGGGACCATTTTAAATTGTTGAAAAACTAGGTCCCAGTTCCTTTCACCTGCAGAATTTAGAGGGACAGCTAGACACCTTCCCGGTGAATGGTCAAGCTCTCAAAAAGTATTTTAGTTGACAACTCTCCCATACACCTTTCGTAAATATTTTCTGTTTTGGTTTCCTTGCTGTTTGTTTTTCTTTGTTGGTTTGTTTTTGTTTTCATTTCTCTTTATCGGTCTTTCTTTTTGAAACAAACATGCCTGCACCAAGGGCTAGCTCAGACAAAGAAAAAAGAATACTTCCCCTCGAAAATAGCTACTAAAGGTTGTCAGAACATTAATTGTTGTATTTCTTTGAAATTGTAACCTGGTTAAAGATGACTTTTTGTTTGAAAGGAGTTTTCTCGGTTTCAATCTGCACTTGAAAGTATTCACGACCATCTTTAAAAAATATTTTTATGTTGTCCCTATTCTTTAAGAGAGAAATTCAACAATGTCTCCCTATTCTTGAAAATAAGTTTTATTGGATCTTGGTGAAGGACAACACGAAAATTTTTAAGGTCTGTGATATATCAAGGTGTGTTAAAAAATGGAATTTTCAGCATCACCCCGCTCTGTTGAATATATTTATGCCAGAATGTGAATAATGTCTTAGAGAGCTGTGGGAAGTGTTTGTAATCCTGCCAGGACACTGAACAGGTCTGCTGGCAACGGGTAAATACATGCATGACACCAAGACAACTTCACCGGGGTACTGAACAGGCCTGTTGGCAGCGAAGCAATGTTAGGTAAAAGAAAATTCTCAGATATGAATCTCGTTTTGGCCCTAAGCGTCCTTCGTTCTGATCTGAAATTTCTTGATAGGATACAGATGTCAGAGTGGGTTAATTGACATCCCTGTCGAGGCTATGAATGCCTACTGGCAGTAGTGGCCCTATCAATAGTATCGAAGACATTAACTTAAATGTCGTGGCTTTCTTTTGCCAAGTTTGTCACCAGTTTTCGTTTCTTTAAAAACAAAAGTTATTTGAAACTGGACTACGTCATGATTATTTAAGATGTTCAAATAACCTTTTAGAGATAACTGCTTCTCCCAGCATGTCGCCATTGTTGGCAGCAATAATATAATTGTTATTTTTTCCATATCAATTAAATGATCTATATAGCTGCCTAACTAGGGTCATGAAATTTTATTACTCTTCATGAGTAGTTTTCGAAATGACGATTGTAAATTGTCGCTTCTCCCTATTGTCTATTCAAGCTTTGTTTTCATGATTGAAAGCATGAAAACTTGCAACTGTGATTACCATTATGTTTTAAAATTTCATTAAAGGCAAATTATTCATATTGTTTATTATGGAATTTTGATTCCTTGCCATGAAGATGTTACTCTCTTTGTTTTGATCCTTTCAATTCCAAGAATGCTTAAGAGGTTGATGGTTTTATGAACAAAGGACCCCCAATATTTTATTTTTTGCATGGTTTTGGTTTGATTCTTGGCTACGTTTCTTTTACAAAACTTTGATTTTTTGATTTTTGACTTACCCAAACTTGGTGATCAAACCCACGATGCGTGCACTTATTTTCATTTTAATGCTTTGGTCCTATCTCGTATTGACTACAAAGATGGCATACGATTTGCAGACTGACATCATTTCTAAGGATGGCCTTGGGCTTCACAAAATTTCTTCGCATGTATTTCAATTAAATATATATCCCAGCGTATGAGTCTTTACAACGTTCATTGTTGGGCTCAGGGTTATGGCTTTGTTTTGTTTTCACAAACCCTCCTTGTATGATGTGTTTGTTTGATTACCCTCCTATCCAATATGGCTCCTGTCATGAGAATTGAACCAAACGGTATCCAAACACTGCTCTTATACAATGATGCCAGAGGAGATTTGGAGAGAAGTGTCTGGCTCATTTTCATTAGGAAGTTTCAGGGTTTCAATTTACAGGTTTCCCAAGAAATCGCTTTCTCCTTTGATGGTTGTAGAGAGAAAGTTGGTGATGTGCAACTGGAGGTTACCAAGGAGTTCCTGAGTCAAGCCACAGGGTTACCAGCAAGCGGTCAAAGGTGGTTTAAAAATGCAAAAGTGGAAGAAGTTCCTTGGACCTGGTTGTTTACATCTCGGAAAATTAAGGGATGCGAAAAAGGTATGCCCATTTCTGCCTTGAAATCTTGGTGGCATGATTTGCTCGCTGTGGTAAAGCAATTTGTTACCTGCGAAGGATGTTTCAGGCTTATATTTTTGTATCATTTACGTCTGCTTATGATTTTTATGGTTTCCCCTTTGAATATGTCATATTACTTACTGAGGAGTCTTTATAAAATGGGGAAAAGATATAAAAAGAAGCGAGCCGACTCTAGCCTCTTTCATCATGGCCTGATTAAAATCTTACTTGTGCATCAGTTAGAATTGCAGAGTGATAACTGGGACTCGTTTGTAGTGAGAAATGGTTTCTCTAATCCAAATATTGATGAGGTCCATAAGCCAGTGGTTGAAGAAACCCTAACCTACCCTACAACGCTGCTCTCACCCATCCAAGCTTGTGTCTCGCCCCCCTAGAGAAAACCCTTAATCGATTCAAAGGTTTTTCAATAGGTCTATGAGTAGGTTATACATCCTACTTACTGTGTTAAAAACTTAAAGAAACCTACAGGGAAGAAATCTAAAAGCATTGTTGATATAAATTTTAAGAACAAAAGGGCTAGGAGATTGATATCATAGAGTCTTCGTAATTGTTGGATTACTGAGAGGGGGGGTGAATCAATAATAGAGCAATTTAATCCCTTTTAACCATATAATCCAAGTTCTATATCAATGAAGCATTATTATCCAATAACTACAGAGTAAATAAGTAATGAACAAATGAACAATCATACACATACACAGTACACCAGTGTTTTACATGGAAACCCAAATCGACAAAAAACCACGGAATGATTTTTCTTATATGTCTTGAAGAATTACATTCATTGGAAGCACCAACTTCCTTTGTTTTCCAGCTGCAACTAGAAGGAGGTTCCAACCTCCTAGTTTCTCAGGCTACAACCTGAGGGAAGCTCCAACTCCCCAAATCTTTGGCTACAACCAGAAGGAGGCTAAAACCCCCAATGTCCTCCGACTACAACCAGAAGGTGGCTACAACCACCTATCCTTGCCCCATCCTTCCACCCTGAAGTAGAAGTAGAATGATGGAACCACTGTCACACTATCACTATGAGATATACCGTTGTAAACTTGTACCAATAAATCTGAACCATGCATCAACCTGTAATCAACCTGTACCATAAACAAGTGCACCAACCATGCACCAACCTATAATCAACCTGTACCATAAACAAGTGCATCAACCATGCACCAACCTATAATCAACCTGTACCATAAACAAGTGCATCAACCATGCA
>ML783592.1:551503-576808 GCA_009831015.1 Picea engelmannii
ACCTATAAAATATAAATAAGAAGTTTATTGCCAAACATTTAGCATGTAGCATTAGGTCCTTTCAATACATTGTTACATTGTAAAATTTTCTATAGGGATTAAAAAATAACTTGACAACAATAGGTTCAATCGACATGCATTGTGAATACCTTCATTGTAGTTATATTAATCATCCAAACAAGTGGAAATGTATGAGTTTAGGAAAGTGAGAGAGTCTTTCCACATCTTCAACTTCTTCTATGTGATCAACTATGGAATCAACCTAACACTTATTCAAACATACTTGGGATTATGGCTATGGTGCGGAATGTAGTGAATCAAACAGACTTGGGATTATGGCTATGGTGTGGAATGCAGTGAATCAAACAATAGTAACTCGGTGTATGATTCTCAACAACACACAAAATATCCCATGGATTGCTCAGTTACACACAAAATAGCTTGGATATCACACACAGATTCCAATCGGAAGTTCAATCATATTCAGAAACTCCAATTGTATGTGGTCTCCTCGAATGACATTGGTTTCTTTCACTTCAGTTTTCGCAAGAAGAAGTTAAAAACATCAAAGAACATTTCGAATTGTTGTTGTCATCTCGAACGGTGTATTTTGCAGCCTTTAAGATCTTGAATTTTGAATAGTACCATCAAATTTAGTACCTGGGTGTTGTATCATCGTGTTAAAAGATGAAGAAAAGTTGGACAATTGTTGCACATTAAAAGTGTTTTCCAGTAAGAAACTTGTTGTAATAGGACGTTGTAAGGGAAGGACATTTTTTTATGGTTTCACAAATATTATGTCACACACTCAAATCCAATTTGTCAAGAGGCATGGTTGGTTCATTAAAGGGCCTCATTGAGGAGTAATGTCATCCAAGAGTGTCAAATCATAGTTTAACAACAATTATCATAATTTCAAACAACGCCCAAGTTCTAGTCTAAAGGAGTGAAACAAATAATGCCAAGGGAGACAACTCATACAATTTCAATTTTAAAACCAGTAAAATTAACAACCCATCGAGGGAATTCACAAATTCTTAGGCAATTGAAATTTTTAAATCAATTAAAGGATCTCGATTAAATTGAGAACACCAAATTTGTTCTTGAAGTCATTTTCAAGCGTAGATGTTGATGAGATTACCAATTTTGTTTTGGGAGCCGACATTGACTGAAAAGGTATATTGTATGGAAGGGCCTTCTATTAAGGAAATCCCTATTGCAACAGGGATTCAATGTTTTATAAATATGGCTATGGAGTGACTGATACTGATGGTATGAACCCTCTATTGGTTCATCAGCTAATAGGCCGATCTGTGCCACCAATTTTGAAGGAAACAACTACAATTAGAAATGAAGACAATTACTTTTGGGTGAAAAACATAAATAATGGATTTAATGCCTTCATCAATATGATAAATTCTTAATCATATGTATTGATGCTTTATTACTTGAATTTTCCATGAATGAGAAATGAGTGTGAATCATCGACCTATAATATCGCTATGGATATCGACAATGTTGGCCAAATGCAGTAGCAAGGAAAGTGTTAAGAAATAGGAAATAGATTTCACAAATTGTGGGTTATTGTAGAAGTGAAAATCAACTGTCGAGTTCACAAAAACTCACGGGAGGAACATTGAACATATGAGAGATTATAGATATGGATTTAATACAAAGTAATCCTAACATGTAGCATATATTCCAACAAACAATATGGATGGAATTATTTGAACTACGCATTGCATACATCAATGCAATTACTATAGAGTTTGCTCAACAGTTGCACAAAATGCCATCATAATTCGAGGTTTTTAGGTTGGCACAACATTTTAAAATCGTGGAACATTAGAGACATTGGAGGATCATTGGAATTCCATATTACTTAATGAAGTTGCTCCAAAGGATGGATATAGAAGTCCAATCGAGAGCATAAGCAGTTGTAGCACACCATGGGTTGATTAAGCTATTTTTGTTTCGATGAGTTATGAAGAATACAACCATATGTCACATGGGACATTTTCATTATCCATCCTGAAGAAAATGTAGCATCAAAACCATGTATTGAAGACTCATCACATGCTTTAGAACATGTTCCAACACTAGTAGGTGAAGAATCCATGGATGCTACAGAGTTTATATCAACTATTGCATAAGAAGTAGCAGAGTGTGAAGAAGGAGTAGGAGGATATCTCCTCAATAGATTAGGAACTAAAATCAAATATTTCTAGGGATGCAATGGAAAATACCTTAGCCCAAGAAAGATCCTGCCACCCTGTTAGGGGTTCCAATTTTTAAAGGAAAAGAAGAAATCAACAACCTTGTTGATGAAAAGACAATTGTGATACATGAAGAGAGTAGCTATGTTATTGAGCATATTTCGAAGAGGATAAGGAGATATGGTTCAAATAGGCTGCAAAAGAGGATTCTAACACACATTGTGGCCACAAATTTAGTTAATGTTTTGATGAGACAGTTGTTGATTGCTCAAGGTGAAGTAGCAATGGAAGAAATAAGAAGAACAAAAAGGTGAGAACTTTGTTTTTGTCATTTGAGCATAACCAACTAATCACTTTTCTTGAAGAGAAATTTTCTTTAACCTAAATAGATTTTATGAAAATTTACAAGTCCTCGATAATGAAAATACCAAGATAAAAATTGACTTGGTAAAACAAATGCAAGAAACTACAAAAAAGGATTAGGAAATTGCAAGATTAACATATGTATGTGGGGAGATTATTGAACAAGCTTACAAAATGCTGGCACATAGACCACTTTCTAGGGTCTATGCTTTATACTTAAAAGATCAATGGTACAAATTTAACATTGAATGATACATATCTCTTATGAAGACGTATTTCCAAAACACTTGGAAATTTTGTGAATTGTATTTTGATATCACCCCTAAAAGGAGAAACCTCCTTTGCAAACCTTACCTACACAACTAGGCGTTGCAAAAAATATTGAGGTCACCAAACCCCTATGTTGGGGGTGTGTAAATATGAGCATTTAAGTATGGGTTCCAGAATGAAACCATGAGGTTCACAACTACAAAATAACATGAGACTAAAGATATTATAGTAGAATTGAAGATAAGAGTAGAAGGGGCCAGACCAAGTAAGGTATGGAAAAATCATATTCACCTAATAGTAGATCCATATGCCTACCCAATTCTGGAGAGAAGACACTTGGAGGTTGCAAAAAACTCATCAACACCTCCATAAATGAGGTACTGAGGAATATAGATTTGAGGTGACAAACACTAACATAGAATCTATGGTAAAGAGAGACACACTCACTACTAGCACACAAGACAATTCTCCATAGAGTTTATTCATATATTGAAGGTCTCAGGGTGAACATATCCTAGTGGATAGGGTTGAAGTTCAAGTCCCCTTCCTACTATACCCCATTCCATACTTCAGGTAGTCAGGAGAACCTGACATTGATATTCTAAAGGCAAGAACAATCCAGTGACAAAATATGTGCTTCAAGACATTTAAACTATTTTTACATTAAAAACAACAATTTCATCAATTCAAAATTATAATTTCAACAAAAATAATCTTCAAAAAAATATAAAAAACATAAAATATTTAACTTTATTAACACATTTCCTATATTATTATTATTTAATATTAAGTTTGACTAACATATATGTAATTATGTGATGCAGGAGCATCGCTCACTCATCAAGCGAGCCAGCGCGTGGAGCAGGGAAAAGACAGCTGGACAAGCCAGTAAATTTCTTTTCGAATTCTACCTTGATATTTGTTGCACCAAACATTAATGAGCTAATGTAATGAAGTGCACTTGTATTGTATTATAGATAGAAAGGAATTTATTAGTTTTAATGCTGTTAGATAGGAATTAATTGTAGATTTGATAGTTGTAGATTTCGAGAGGGCAAACGAAATATAGGCACCCTCCTTTGTATCATTGTATTATTATTCAGAGTTATCGAAGCATTCAGAAGAGAAGAGCAGAGCAGAGAGCTTGTGAAGAACACCCATGTACAGATTGAATTAATATAAAAGAGTCTTTGATTTAGTTTCATGGTTTGTGTTGTGTCTCTACGTTAATATTATGCTCATGAGTGTTTGCTTTCTTTCATGCATTTGCTTTGAATATGTTGTGCATGTGTTTTCAAAGATTTATTGAAGTCTGAAAGAGAAGAGAATGAGTTTCAATTGTTTCTCTGTTTGAGCCAGGAGATTCCTGCATAGAGTGCAGTCAAATTCATCCGCATAGAGTGCATTGATGAGGCTCAACAGTTAATCTCTCATTCTCGTTCACCCAGAAGTTGATTGGGTTATTAAATTCGTGCAGGTGAAGTGCAGGCCGTGAGCGGAGTCTCAGCAGCGAGTCTGAGCATAGGCTGACAAAGACTACTATGGCTGTGAGTACACAGAGTCTGGGTGACTTAAAAACTTTGAGAGTCATTGGAGGTCGAGCACGGGAAGCGTGCACAAAGGTCTCTGAAAGAGTCAGAGTCGTTAAAGCTCAGGAGGGATAGTTCCTCAAGATTTCTGTGGGAACAATCCCAGGAGGGATTCGAACAGAAACGAAGCTTTGAAGCGAAGGAATTCACCAAGGTGAGAATAGAAGAACGAGGTTTAGCAGAGGAGAGTAACGAAGTCTCGTGGACCGCCCAATCATGGATAAGCTGCGGGGAAGTTAACCCATAGGCGTCGGGAAGACCAACGCCATCAGAGTTTGGTGTTCGGTGTTTGGTGAGGTAAGAGTTTCATGGCCATAGAAATTGCGAGTCGCGATTTCCCGATTTAACGGGAGCCGTTTATCAGAGTAAGGACAGGTGGCACACGATCCCGAGGAGTCGGAGAATTGGGATTCGGCGTTCGGGGTTTCCGACAGCAGGGAAACTTACATTGTGGATTCGCAATCTGTGAAATCCCGAGGTGACGTGGCAGCGTGGGACCCCGGGAACTAGTGGAATACAGGTGGCGTTGTATCGGGGGAATCGGTACCTCGGTACTCGGGGTTTGAAAATACAGAGCATTGACATCGCGGATAGCAATTTCCCGATAGGGAAATCCCCGACGAGTGGAGACATTGACCTTTGACCATCGAAGCTCGGGCTCGAGAAATTGAAGGGACGATATCGTGAGTGTCGAATTCGCGAACACACGAGTTCCGATTTCCCAATTTGTGAAGGGGAGATCGCAGACAGAGACACATGTGGGAAAGGAACTTCCGACGAGGGAGTTGGAAGAGTCTTGGACTCTTTGGGCCGTGCAGAAGAAGGTCCTGGTGGAAGCGGCTGCTGTCGAGAGTGGTTGCGTCAGAGTGGTATTAGAGCCATTAAAATCTTGTATGTATATTTCAGGCAAGAGAAGGGAAGGAGAAAAAGGAAGAGCACTCTGATACACACGACTTAAGTCAGAGTGGTATGAGAGCAGGAGTATCTTTGCTTTCTGTAGTAGAGACAGAGAAGACACAATGCCACCCAGAAGAGAAAGGCAGTTGCATGATCGTGAAGACAGGGATGCCCGAAGAAGGGGAAGGCCAACAGGGAATCCAGAGATGGAGCGACAGATATGAGATCTTAGGGCGAGATTGAAGAAATGTTGACCACCCAGAGACGTGGAGTTGGCGTAGGAGAGTTCAGTGATTCTGAGGTGGAAGAGGAAGCTAGACACAATGTAGAAGAGGTCTCAGCAGAAGATGCCTCGACAGAGAGGTTGATCAGGGCCATCGCTAGGATGAGCTCAAAGACCAAGATTGACATTCCCGTCTATGAGGGGAGTCTAAATGCAGAAGAGTTGTTGGATTGGATTCGATAACTCGACACCTACTTCGATTACAAAGACATCGAAGAGGACAAGAAGGTAAGGCATGCTGTCATGAAGCTGAAAGGACATGCAGCCTTATGGTGGGATGAGTTGCAGGCGGATAGGCACTGCAAAGGAAAACAGAAAATCAAAAGCTGGGATAGGATGATCGATAAGATGAAAGTGAAATTCATCCCTAGAGATTACCAGATCACTCTGTTTAGGCGGATGCAGAACCTGAGACAGAAGCTGATGACGGTGAAGGAATACACCGAGGAGTTCTACAGGCTCAACATTAGAGCTGGTCATTGGGAGAGTGATGACTAAAAGGTGGCGAGATACCTGAATGGGTTGAGGTATGACATTCAGGATGAATTGAGCATGGTTACCATCCGCACAGTTGAGGATGCATACCAGATGGCTCTGAAAGCCGAAGAGAAGCTGAACCGCAAGCAGGGACAGCGAGGGCGAGGCAGAAGCCAGCCCAGAGGCAAGGCAATTGCCCAAGTAAGGATTCAGAAGCCCAAGGAGGAGTGGAAGAGACCTCAGGGTAAGGCTGAGAGGGGTGGAACCTCACAGCAGAGGTAGCCACAAACTGAACAAAGGCAACAATATGCTGAGCCGAGGAGGAAACATACAGAGCAGGGTGGCGGTTATGCTGACGCCAGCGTAATTCCTCGTACCCGAGGTAGAGGAAGAGGTAGAGGAGGAGTTATCACATGTTTCACATGTGGGAAATATGGACACAAGGCCGTGGATTGTCTAGACCGAAAGATGGACAGAAGTGAAGCTCACATCACTGAGGCGCAGAGGCATGATGATGAGGATGCAAACAGCGGAAGATCGCTTGGAACGCATAAAATTATTTTGACACCCGAGAAAGAGGTGGACAACTCATTGCAAAGGAGAAGACTGTTCAGGACAGCTTGCACAGCCAAGGAAAGAAAGTGCAAGGTCATAGTAGACAGTGGGAGCACTGATAATCTTGTTTCAACCGAGATGGTGGAAAATCTAGAGCTGGAAACAACTAATCACCCGAGTCCATATAAGGTCTTGTGGCTACAAAAAGGACACCGGGTAAGTGTCACTAAACAATGCTTAGGTAAATTCAAGATTGGGAATTATCATGATGAGATCCTGTGTGATGTTATTCCCATGGACGTATGTCATATATTGCTGGGTAGACCATGGCAGTATGACCGGAATGTGTTTCATGATGGGAGGATGAACACATACACTTTGGAGAAGGATGGGAGAACACACAGATTGCTTCCAATAAAAGATAAGGAAGTGAAGCCGGAAGTAAACAACACAATACTTCTCATGAGTGGGAAGGAACTTCTCACAGAGTTGGAGAAGAATGAAGATCCACAATTCTTTGTTGTCAGGAAGCCGAGAATTGTTCTGACAAGCACAAGAGTGGATGACTTGCCATATGAGATTCAGGAACTATTGGGAGAGTTCGCTGATATCATCGTGGATGAACTACCTCGTTCGTTGCCACCGATACAGAGTGTGAGTCACCACATTGACCTCATACCCGGGGCAAGTTTACCGAATAAGGCAGCGTACAGGTTGACACCTCAGGAGAACGAGGAGGTCAAAAGGCAGGTACAGGATTTGCTAGATAAAGGACTGGTCAGAGAGGGCCTGAGTTTGTGTGTTGTTCCGATAGTACTAAGCCCGAAAAAGGATGGAGGTTGGAGAATGTGTACAGACTCCAGAGCGATTAATAAAATCACCATCAGGTATATATTTCCACTGCCGAGAATGGATGACTTGATGGATTTCCTAAGTGGGGAAAATTATTTTTCGAAGATTGATCTCAAGAGTGGATATCATCAGATCTAGATGAGAGAGGGAGATGAATGGAAAACAACATTCAAAAAAAATGAAGGTTTGTATGAATGGCTGGTCATGCCATTTGGGTTGACAAATGCGCCAAGCACTTTTATGAGACTAATGAATGAAGTCCTGCGAGAATTCATCGGAAAATTTGTTGTCGTATATCTGGATGACATACTGATTTTCAGCAAGACCAAGGCTAAGCACTTGAAGCATTTAGCTATTGTTATGAGAAGGCTACAACAGGAGAAGTTGTTGATCAATTTGAAGAAGTGTTCATTTTTGCAGACAGAACTCATTTATTTGGGTTTTGTAATCTCGGCAAATGAGTTGAAGATGGATCCTGAGAAGGTAGAAGTAATCAGGAATTGGCCATCGCCGAGGAATATTTTTGAGGTAAGGAGTTTCCATGGTTTAGCTACTTTCTACAGAAAATTTATTAGAAATTTCAGTGGAATTAGCGCTGCAATGATGGATACAGTGAAGAAACGGCATAAATTTTTTCATTGGACAGCAGAGGCTGAAAAGAGCTTCAATATGTTGAAGCGGAAGATTACAGAGCAGCCAATTCTGGTGCTGCGAGATTTTCAGAAAACCTTCCAAGTGAAGTGTGATGCGAGTGGATATGCTATTGGAGGGGTCCCGAGTCAGGATGACATACCTGTTGCATATTACAGCGAGAAGCTGGATGATGCAAAGTTGAAATACTCCACATACGATAAAGAGTTCTATGCCATCATACAGGCATTGAAGAAGTGGAGGCATTACTTGATACCCAAGGAATTCCTATTGTACAGTGATAATCACGCATTGCAATTTGTAAGTCAACAGGAAAAGTTGAACTAGAAGCATGCGAAATGGGTAGAGTACATGCAGAATTTTACATTTGTGATCAAACATATTTCGGGGACTACTAACAAAGTGGTTGACGCTTTGAGTAGGACATGTTTGTTGTTGCAGGAGTTTAGAGTCAAAACCTTGGGTTTTGAAAATCTGAAAGACATGTATGCAGGTGATGCAGACTTCAGAGAAGCATACGAGGCAGCCGAGAATCCAGTTCTCAGAGATCGGAGCCCGTGGATTGATTTCATGATTCAGGAAGGATTGTTGTTCAGGGGCAATCAACTGTGCATACCGAATTGCTCCATGAGGGAGAATTTGGTAAAGGAAAAACACAGCGGAGGCTTAGCAGGTCACTTTGGACATGATAAGACGTTTGCCAAGATGAGCGAATCGTATTATTGGCCGAGCATGCGAGTATATGTAAAGAGGTTTGTTGACAGGTGCAGGATATGTCAACATGCGAAGGGCCGAAAGCAGAACATAGGGTTCTATCAGCCATTTCCCATACCCGAAAGGCCATGGGAAGCCATTAGCATGGATTTTGTTTTGGGTTTGCCGAGAACGCAGAAAGGAGTTGATTCCATCTTTGTGGTGGTAGATAGGTTTTCAAAAATGACACATTTCATACTGTGTCAGAAGACCAGCGATGCAACCCACATCCCAAACTTATTTTTCAAAGAAACCATTAGGTTGCATGGATTGCCGAGAAGCATAGTCTCGGATCGGGATACCAAGTTCATAGGTAATTTTTGGAGGACGCTATGGAAGAAGCTAGGGACTGACCTAGAATTCAGTTCTTCTTACCATCTGCAGACAGATGGGCAGACCAATGTGGTCAACAGAAGTCTAGGAGACTTGTTGAGAAGTCTAGTGACAGAGCACCATAGCAGCTGGGACAACATTTTTCCACAGGCAGAATTCGCGTACAACGATTCGGTGAATCGCAGCACAGGAAAAAGCCCGTTCCAGATTTTGTATGGGACACAGCCGAGAGGAGTTTCTGAGCTCAGGGAGTCAGGACAGGCTGAAACAAGCAGCGCTCATGCTGAAGAATTCACGGAAGCGATGGAAGAACTTCACACACAGGTGAAGCAGCGACTACAGAGGTCCAACCAGGAGTATAAGTGCAGAGCCGATCAGAAGAAGAGACAAATTCAGTTTGAAGTTGGGGACATGGTTCTGGTGCACTTAAGGAAGGAAAGGTTCCCAAGGGGAACATACAACAAGTTGAAGCTGAAAAAGATTGGACCATGCAGAGTCCTGAAAAAGTTTGGAGAAAACGCATATGAGCTTGAGTTGCTGGAGGGCATCGGGATATCTCCGATTTTTAATATTTTGGATTTATACCCATACAGGGCTGAAGAAGCAGAAGCTGGAACTGAAGAACCAGTGATCCAATGGTAGAAACAATTACCAGTTGCACAGAATCCTCAGATGGAGTGCATACTGGATAAAAGGGTAGGCAGGAAGACCAAGAGGAAGCAATATTTCGAATACCTGGTAAAATGGAAGAATCACCCAGTGGAGGATGCTAGCTGGGAGACAGAAGCAGTGATTCAAAGGCATGGGCAGACTGTACAGGATCTCATGGACAGGAGCCCATGAAATCTTTTGAGCCGAGGAGTATGATGCAGGAGCATCGCTCACTCATCAAGCGAGCCAGCGCGTGGAGCAGGGAAAAGACAGCTGGACAAGCCAGCAAATTTCTTTTTGAATTATACCTTGATATTTGTTGTGCCAAACATTAATGAGCTAATGTAATGAAGCGCACTTGTATTGTATTATAGATAGAAAGGCATTTATTAGTTTTAATGTTGTTAGATAGGAATTAATTGTAGATTTGATAGTTGTAGATTTCGAGAGGGCAAACGGAATATAGGCACCCTCCTTTGTATCATTGTATTATTATTCAGAGTTATCGAAGCATTCAGAAGAGAAGAGAAGAGCAGAGATCTTGTGAATAACACCCATGTACAGATTGAATTAATAGAAAAGAGTCTTTGATTCAGTTTCATGGTTTGTGTTGTGTCTCTACGTTAATATTATGCTCATGAGTGTTTGCTTTCTGTCATGCATTTGCTTTGAATACGCTGTGCATGTGTTTTCAGAGATTTACTGAAGTCTGAAAGAGAAGAGAATGAGTTTCAATTGTTTCTCTGTTTGAGCCAGGAGATTCCTGCATAGAGTGCAGTCGAATTCATCTGCATAGAGTGCGTTGATGAGGCTCAACAGTTAAGCTCTCATTCTCGTTCACCCAGAAGTTGATTGGGTTATTAAAGTTGTGCAGGTGAAGTGCAGGCCGTGAGCGGAGTCTGAGCAGCGAGTCTGAGCATAGGCTTACAGAGACTACTATGGCTGCGAGTACACAGAGTCCGGGTGACTTCAAAACTTTGAGAGTCATTGGAGGTCGAGCACAGGAAGCGTGCACAAAGGTCTCTGAAAGAGTCAGAGTCGTTAAAGCTCAGGAGGGATAGTTCCTCGAGATTTCTGTGGGAACAGTCCCAAGAGGGTTTCGAACAGAAACGGAGCTTTGAAGCGAAGGAATTCACCAAGGTGAGAATAGACGGACGGGGTTCAGCAGAGGAGAGTAACAAAGTCTCGTGGACCGCCCGATCGTGGAGAAGCTACGGGGAAGTTAACCCATAGGCGCAGGGAAGACCAACGCAATCGGAGTTCGGCGTTCAGCGTTTGGCAAGGTAAGAGTTTCATGGTCGTAGAAATCGCGAGTCATGATTTCCCGATTTAACGGGAGCCATTGATCAGAGTAAGGATAGGTGGCACACGATCCCGAGGAGTCGGAGAATCAAGATTCGGTGTTCGGGGTTTTCGACAGTAGGGAAACTTACATTGTGGATTCGCGATCCGCGAAATCCCGAGGTGACGTGGCAGCGTGGGACCTCGAGAACTAGTGGAATACAGGTGGAATTGTATCGGGGGAATCGGTACCTCGGTACTCGGGGTTTGAAAATACAGAGCATTGACATCGTGGATAGCGATTTCCCGATAGGGAAATCCCCAAAGAGTGGAGATGTTGACCTTTGACCATCACAGCTCGGGCTCGGGAAATTGAAGGGCCGATATCATGAGTGTCGAATTCGTGAACATGGGAGTTCCTATTTCCCGATTTGCGAAGGGGAGATCGCAGACAGAGACACCTGTGGGAGAGGAACTTCCGACGAGGGAGTTGGAAGAGTCTTGGACTCTTTGGGCCATGCGGAAGAAGGTCCCGGTGGAAGTGGCTGCTGTCGAGAGCGGTTGTGTCATTATGTCACCTTAAACTTGTCCTTAACAAGATCCATACCTTTGAGTGATGGGGTGCCTCCATTGTTGCTCCTCTCCATCCTATGATTCATCACATGACTTAATTATATTTCAGAATATTAATTAAAGATGTAACAACCTCTACAAATTAATGACTAAAGACGAATACCTGAACGAGCTTCTCTTCGTTTCGAGAATAAATTATTCTCTACTAAATAGGACCAACCACATGAAGGTGGAAGTTCTTTTGGTCCCTCCCCCCCTCTCACATCACTCTCATTTCCCCATACCCAATCTATCTAGATTTTACAACTATAATTAGAAATGGCAGTAACATTAAATGTAAACAAAAAAATTCATCGCCATGTGCTAAAAAAAAAAACATGAAAGCAAATAACATTCATGACATTTAGGAAAACAAAATACATTACATTGGACTAGAAATATATTAGATTTATATTAATAATAAAATGTATAATCACTTGTTTTGCTTCTTCTTCTTCTTCTTCCTGTTATCCATGAAAGCACAAATTAAGTCATCACCATCAACATTTAATTGAGCCCCCACAATTATTGGGCATTCTTGAAGTGTTGCATCATCAATACTCAACACCTCATGCCATGATGAACTTCTAGTATTTCGGCGTGGAGATTCAGGATGAGCATGGGCATCCACCACTGCAACAACAAAAAAAAATCAAGTGATATTGTTATTCACTGTTCCTAGGGAAATTTAATTAATACATATTTAATTACAATGTTTTATACTTGGATTAGCGGGTGCAGTAGAAACAATAGCTGGTGGCCGCATTGTTGTTTTTGTTCTTGTTGATCTCCACTCTCGATCAACATCTACATGCTCTGCCATATGAAACAATATAAGTATTTAGTACAGAATATACCCTAAATATTAATACTCATTGAAAAATGAAAAAACATTAAAAATGCGCACATACCACTATGTAACGCTCCTTCGACAACATCGCTTGAATCAATATGGGGGTCAGGATGTGGTTCATTGGGTACATCAGGAGCATTGTTAGCATTGTTACTCTCCTACAAATGTGGAAAAGACACACATTATTTTACATTTTAAATGAATAAAAAATATATTTTACATTACAAGTAATCAATGAGTAAAAGCTAATCGACAAGTTTTTAATTTCATTTTATTTACCATGTCCTCCAGAGAGATACATGGTGATTTCTCCAAGCTTCTTCGTCATGCCACCACGCCATCAAAGTCCTGCGTGAACCCGACCTTTACATCTTGTTCTATGGCTTGCTCGTTGAACAAATCCCCCTGCATTGAGCAATATCAAAACCATTAGTCACTAGCTGCAATGAATTACATATTTTGTGATGATGATAAAGAAAAAGTAAAATGTTTAGGCACTTACAACCCATGCCTTTAATCTCCCGTAACCACCTTGGCCCATTTTATGTTGGTCATGTTTTTCTTGTCTTGCCTTTGTTGCCTTGGAAGTGTCTTGGAGTCTATGCAATAATTTGAAATATGTTAGATATTGATTGTTTTCCTCGTAAAGCAAACAAAAGATCATCATAGTAAATTGAAAACACCTCTTACCTTCCAGGGCCAGGTGGTTTCTTCCCTTGTGCTTTCATCGCTAATTATCTTTCATCAAGAATAATTTCTTTCCAATCCCTCTCGGGGACAACCAAAGGGTGTTCGCACTTGGGGTCCTGTACTAATTTATTCCTATACTCCTCTCTAACATGTTTCAAATGCTTGCCGGTCCTTTTTAGGAATTTTGGCTTATTGAACGAGTCACCAAACTCACCAACCTATCTGGAGATAAGAAGGATTTTCAGTTTGGAATCTTGTTGATTCCATCGTAGTCGAATGGTCGACCCAAAAAGTTCTAATGCATAGTCATGAAAACTATTGTAGAACACATTATTTCTTGTAAAACATTGTCATCATTAGTAATCTAAATCTCACTGATATGTGATTGTTTAAACAATTATATAACAGGAATCTCTATAAAGACATATATTAAATACCTGGTAGTTGTACTATTTTTAGAGGAACCATGTCCTGATCGACCAAAAATGATACCACGGTTGTTCCTGTGCTTTGGATACGTGTAGCACCAGGGTAACAATCAACGGAAGAGTGATCAGATCCATGATCATGTGCACCACCTGCATGATTTGGCATGTGTTGTGGGGGCGTGGCATCACCCCTAGAAGGTATAGAATCGGTCTCAGGTGGCACACTTGGGGTGGAAAATATCATGGTGGCTACGTGGCCATGCAGGTTCATTGTTGCAGTCCCACTGCTACTACCAGGACCTTCCCCTTCCCCTCTCATCGATCTCACAAAGTTCTACAATGAGAAATATGTGTTAATTGCATATATCAAATTACAAAATTTTAGACCAAAAATTGATATTATTAGATGACATGACTTACCCCGTAATTTGTTATCTTAACGCGTAATTCATCTATCCTTTTGAAATCCTCAACAGTTTCTGGCCCAACAACGACCAAATCCAGGAATTCCCTATTGGCCTTTCTTAGGGACAATTCAATTGTCTACAAGGGGTCTATAGAATCAAATATCTCTTCATCACTTATATATTCATCATTTTCGATCGATGCGGTGCTAGGAATGGGGCCTTTGCCCCGATCACCACTCTGGCAGAATTTCAAGAAGAATGTTACTACATGCAAGAAATATTGAAAAAACAATATATGAAATAATGGAATATTGGAAAATATTATCAAATGAAACATTCACACATACAAATTAGCAAATATTTGGAAATGAAACATCGAGAAAAAATTAGCAAATGGAACATTTAGAAAAAAAAAAAATTGTCACAAATGAAACATTCACTCTATTTTGATGGTGATAAACTTGTAAACTCTTGAATTGATTCTTCAATAAGAAATATTGTTGGTTTCAAGGTTTGGTTTTATAGATTATAGAAACATATATTTCATTCCCTTTTATAGAAATATGTATTTTGTTCCCTTGTTCCTCTTAACCAACCTTACAATAGCATTTTTTTCACATGTTACTTCTAGGCTAGAAGCTCCTCCAATTGATGCACACATTTCATAATGATTCTCATATCTCACTTAAAGGACAATAATGACCTATATATGAAATGCTATATGGATTTTGGTGTTTTTGTATGGCTCTTGATCCCTAAAGGATTCATCTAGGGTGAAAGGGCCTTATTTTCCTCCCTCAACCATGACCAATACCAGCTTAAGACCCATCCATAGCATGTAATACCTCATAATGGTACCTATATTCCAATTGGGGGATAAATATCACCTCTAAAATTACTCCATATCCATATATCACTCTAAGGACAATTGAGAGTTGCGATCATAAATGGTGGCCAATTGTAAGCTAAAATTACTCCATATCCTATTGAAGGACAAAGGTACTTTTTAAAGGTTTTTGTGGGTTTGAGGAATATTTCACATAAGAACTATAAGATTCATTTAGGAATTAATGACCTTGTTTTCCTTCCCCAATCATGGTTAATGCCTTGATACCTATCCCTATTACACAAAAAATCATAATGGCACTATTATCCCACTCATATGAAAAAGATACATTTTAGATGACTTGTGTTGTAATTCAAGGCCTTGATCATTGCCCACTAGACCAAAAATATTCTTTTAGGGTTTAATTCTCAATATTTCTCCCCCAACTGTGGCTAATTCCTTGAAACCCATAATTGATGCACAAATTTCATAATGATTCTCATATCTCACTTAAAGGACAATGATGACCTATATACGAAATGCTATATGGATTATGGTGTTTTTTTGGCTCTTKATCCCTAAAKGATTCATCTAGGGTGAAAGGGCCTTATTTTCCTCCCTCAACCATGACCAATACCARCTTAAGACTCATCCCTARCATKTAAGACCTCATAATGGTACCTATACTTCAYTTGGGGGATAAATATCACCTCTAAAGGTCCTTTGTCATGGTGTGTGCTCATGTTCATGTACAATGACCCACATAGATACCTTTATGGTGTAAGGAACTTATTTTTGTCCCTTKKYTATGGTTAAGGAATCGATAATCGTCCCTACTATACATAAACTCTTGATTGCATCCATATCTCTCTTGTATGCCAAATATACACTTCAAATGTTCAATTTTATGGTTAGAGGTCTTGATAATGGCTCATTAGGTTAAGAACCTTAATTATGGGCTAATTCAATCAATTTCTCACCTATCCATTGTTTGAGACCCATCCCTAGAGCATAAAACCTCATATTGTCACCCACATCTCACTCTAAGGACAATTGAGAGTTGTGATCATAAATGATGGCCAAAGGTAAGATAAAATTACTCCATTCAAGTTAAAATAAGAGTTTGACAACTTTAGAGGCACCAATAATGTTGTGGAAAGTTACAAATACTAGCTTCTTCGAGAATTTGTATAGTACTTCAAATATTCAATCATGTTTTCATTGAGTGGTAAGATAACCACTAACAAAATCCATGAAGGAAATTGGCAATTCTTGTTACAACCCAAGCCATGCTAGGTAGTTGTTGGAATGGGAAATGGTTGTGAAAACATTATGCTATTTAGTTGGTGGATCTTTTAGTTTGTCTTACCAGAGACTCTTGTGCCCCTTTTCTCTAACCAACAAGAGTGTTAAGCAAAGGTTTTCCTCTATGAGCTAGAAACAAACAATATTCCTTATGCAAATAATGTAAATGTATTGATCAAGTGTGTTGGCACATGTAACATGATTATCCACCATGAAAATAAATTTTGAATTATCATGTATAAAATTCGAGTTGAATGTCTAGTTTGAGTGGAAAACTCAAGTTGCAAAAGGTCAAGGTACATCTCTAGTTTGAGTTGTCAAACTCAAGTTGTAAAAGTCAAATTTATTGTCTAGTTCAAGTTGTCAAATCCAAGTTGACAAGTCATGTTGCATGTTGCATGCATGCATGTTTCATGTTGAGTTCCATGCATGCCAAGTTGCATGCATGCATTGCAATTTGCATTGCATGCATGTCTAGTTAAATGTCGAGTTGCATGTCTACTTGCATGTTGAGTTGGCATGCCATGAAACATCAAGTCTCAAGGAAGAGTTTCCATAACATGCAAAGTTTAGCTACAAGTCCAGTTGAGTTGGGAAGTCAAGTCCAAAAGGTGAGTTGTAATGGAATGCATTCTCTCCCTAATTTGAGTTAACTCCTCACTCCTTCCTACACCTACTATATACATAATTCGACCCTCATTCTTCACACAGTTGTTATGAGATGTAAGAGAGAAAGGGAAAAGGAAAAGAAGGAGTTAAGAATTTAGGTGAAAATAAATCTTCTTTATTCGTAATCCCATAGTAGGCATATTGATGTCAAAAGTTGCATAATACTCAACTTCATAGTGAAATGATCTCATCAAGGATAAATGAGGAAAGATTTGAATATTTAGGTTCATGGGATACTTCATACTAAAAAGGGACAACCATTAATCTCAAAATGATTTCCTATATCATGATTGATCTTAATCTATACTAAAAAAACAAAAGATACTTAAACAACATATACTAATTCTTTATTTTCTATCTCTATATACGATGCATTCATTACATCATTTTTGTGAATTTTGATACAGGATGTGATAGTGATCTTTACAACATCTAAAATTTCAAAATTTGTGTGATGCACAATTTTGTTTGTATAGAATAGAGGTTTAGGGAATCATTTCATGTATTAATGAGCACCCCACTATATTGGCATTGAAATCTACTTTTGGAGGAGCTTCTAGCCTAGAAGTAACATGTGACAAAAACACTCTTGTAAGGTTGGTTAGGAGGAACAAAAGAACAAAATACATATTTCTATAAAAGGGAATGAAATCTATGTTTCTATAATCTCTAAAACCAACTATAAAATATTGTTGCAATCTTCATAATTGGTGGTTTCAAGGTTTGCTTCTATTGACGTGATTAGGTTTGGGATCGATCAACTCGGGTCCTTCTCACCGAGATTGTCATCTTGGAAACCTTTTGAGATTTGGAAGGTGGTCTATTTGGTGAGCCACATATGAAATGCAGACCATATGTGGAGTTTTGTATGTGTTATTTTATGTCTTTTTTTAATTTTCAGTATTGTGATTCTTGGGGTAAGTGACCTCTCTCAGCATTTCATTCATAACTTTTTCTACAAGAAGAAAAATCAAATTTTGTTGAAGATTCAATGAATACATGCTTCATTCTATCCATGAATTGGTGATATTATGGTTGGGAAACTGTAGGTAAGATAAGAGAGGAATGGAATAGTTTTTGTACTGTAGCAAAATAAGACATTCCTGGGTCGACTCGATTCAGATTGTAATCGACCAGCAACTCTTCACCTGCTATTATTGTTTTCACTACACATACAAATATCCTATTACCTTCACGCTCCTAAAAAATGCAATTGGGTTCCTTTCTTGTCGTCCCAGGCCTTGTATTGTTTATAAGACCTGCAATATTCCCGATGCCTTTGGCCTTCCATCAATATACATAGTCACTCCTTTCTTTTTATTATTGTCTCCGCATACTAGGCATATATTGGACCAACCTCAACCATACTCCATAAGTGTAACAAGGTCCAACATAATCAAACAATTCAACTAATCTACCATATTTTACCTTTATTTCATCCATGGAGAATAAACCAAGGCCATCGATGGATGAAGGAGAAATGCAATACATCCTCTCATTAACACAGAAGTCGGTGTCCAACTCTAGCAGTTCCTTAGGTACCCATTGTTTAAGTAGGTGTTTGTACCTCAAGGGAACCTCGATGTCACCTATGCTATCATCGTCATAAGAGCATGATCCTCCTTTAGCAAGAAAGAATTTCATGTGCCTACCAAAATTTCTTTTGACCTTTTCACCTCTAGTTGTTTTCGCCTTGTAACATGTGTTGGATATGTTTTCCCTTGTCCCTCTCGAAATTTCATCGCTCGAGCTGGATGATAGGTCTAATAGATACATATTTGGTTGTACCTACACTCCATCGATGGAGAAGGAAACATTAGGTCAACGATATTCATATTATAGTATAGCTAAAGATAAACATTGAAATTATAACTTGAGATGTAAGACTTTTGAATCTAGGGTTGGAGACCAACCTCTTAGAAAACACAAAGTCTTTCTTCACTCAGTATTTTGGGTAGGTGTTTGTACTCTATTCACCTAGGTATACAATCTAAGGACATAAATCTAGTGAAATAGAAGAGTTTGTAAACTTTGTTTCTATTTGGGTGGCCAATATAGGCATCAATTTTCTCTAAGTGAGATATTCTAAGGATAGTTTTCAATCGGGGCATGAACATCCTTTTGTTTTGAATCCAAATTGAAATGTTGTAAATTTCCACATGATGAATGCTTGTATGGTTCTTCAACATATGGCATTATAATCATGCAAAATTATCATCTATGTAGTTTGTGGGTCACATAAGATAGTCAGAAAACAAATCCACCTCAAATAAGTGGGACTTATAATGAAGGTCTTTATTGAAGATTCAGTGATCTATTTCTTAGTGTCAAAAAACGTAGTTTAACCACATCACACCATATATACATAAGAATAAAAAATGGTGGTAATATAGTTAGGTTACACGGTTGAATAAAACATGAAAATATTTAAGAGAATCCGCAATATTGAAAATAGGGCACACTAGGGTTGAGTTTATAATAGGGTAGGGATGAAGCATAAACTCCAACAAAGGATTATGTAAGTTTGTGGATTATGAAAAGGGTAGGGTTGAGTTTATAAAATATTATGTAAGTTTTTGGATGAAGCATCAACCCCAGCAAAGAGAGTAGTGAATGAAAACCTCTAAGAAACCCTAGCATGAATTTTTATGATGTAATAAAAATTATAACCTCTAAGAAACCCTAAACTCCATCACAGGTGAGGAAGAAAAAGACTTACCATGGTTTTAAGACCTCCCTCGTCCGTATGCCTCTCCCTCCTCTGTGCAACTATTTGGGAAGTTTCTCCTCTACCTCCTTTCTGTGCCCCTCCTTCTCTGTGTGTGCAGACATGTGCCCCTCCTTCTCCTCCACTCTGCAGACTGCGTGCCTCCTTCTCTGTGTGTGCAGACTGCTCCCCTCCTTCTCCTCCACTCTGCAGATGACATGCCTCCTCTGTGTGTGTAGATGATTTTTCCCCTCCTCCTCCAATGTGTAGATCGCATGAGTGAAACTAATCGGGGGCAAGCTCAAAGGGAATGAGCACGAAACTAGTGGTTTTGGTTTTTTTAAATGTGTTTTGTTTTTATTTTTTATTATTTTTTGTTTTTATTATTATTTATAATATATAATATATATATAATATTATAATATAACTCGAGGGATCTCAAAACCACACGAAAATGACCACACAAGGGAGCACTAGGAAAAAAGACGAGCCAGAGGAGTTTGCAAGATGGGTGCCCAAACACAACCCAAGGAAAGTTTGCAAGGTGGGTGCCCAAACACAACTCAAGGCTAGTTCGCAAGATGGGCGCCCAAACGCATGAAGAGTTGTAACGAAAACGACCACACAAGGGAGCACTAGGAAAAAGGATGAGTTGAAGGATGGATAAGAACCAATTTTGGCTTGGAGGTAGATTTTTTAATACGGCCTCACCAAGGATTCTATATCATGAAACCGTGTGTGGGTGTCTTTATAATTGATCACGAATGAGTAGTTTTACAATCCCATGATGGGATAATTAGGCTAATGGTTTCTCTCCTTGTATTTTGTATCATCTCTTTGAGGAAATAGAGAAAAATGTGGAACACTTATATTTTTTTTTTACATATCAAATGTGAGTAATACCTTGATTTATATAATAATATGATGGACCCCTAGATTAATATTTTCTACATTGAGATCCTTGGCTTGAACTGAATGTTGTGATCTATAACGTTGTCTTAAATTTCCATGTTCCATGTTCCTTGGATGTAATGGAAAGGAGTCTTTTGGGTGTTGCAACAAATGAGGCAAAGAGGGTCAAAAGTTTTTCCATGATGATTTGAATGGGGCCAAAGGAGGACTTGAAGCCCAAACCATTAGAAAGGATGTACATAACAGATTCAAGGGTGCAATCCAAATCCCAAGCAATATGGGCTAACTTCATGAAGGTCAAATATGGAAAATTTGGAGGAATGAGAACCACTTTCTTCATCGACACAAGGGATAAGTACCTTTAACCACAAGATTTGAAATTATATAAGAGAGAAAGTGACCAGATGCAAGAGGGGGGGGTTTCCCAATTTATTGGAATGTAAAGGCCAAGCCTTGGCCATCTTTGTTTGCAATCATCACAATTGGTGGTTTCAAGGTTTGCTTCTATTGACACGATTAGCTCTGGGATCGATCAACTCTAGTCCGTGTCACTGAGATTGTCATCTTGGAAACCTTTTGAGATTTGGAAGGTGGTCTGTTTGGTGAGCCACATATGAAATGCAGACCATATGCGGATTTGTGTATGTGTTATTTTATGTCTTGTTTTAATTTTATGTGTTATGCATAGTTTTGTATTTTATTTTATGGTAAGTGACCTCTCTCAGAATTTCATAATTAACTTTTTCTACAAGAAGCAAAATCAAATTTTGTTGAAGATCCATATGAGGCATAAAATGATTGTTGTAAGCAAGGACTTCTCGCCTAATGAGCATCCATATTCACTGGGAACAAATCAAATACTCCACTAAATTAGGGTTTATGTTTTACATGATGAATTCACAGGTTACTGTTGTCGTCGTGTCTAGTCCTAGTACATTTTTCTTGTAAAATGTGTATAATAAGATATTTGGAGAATGATAATTTTGAAGGTGCTAGGCCTATTCCTACACACCATGACCAAATCACCTCTCATTGACAGTCTGTGTATTTTGAACTGAAATTCATGGTGGGGCTAATGGGGCTCTTGGGAATTATAAAATAAAGGGTCAGCATGGGCACCAAATGGAAAAAAGAGGTGTTAACTAGACGAACCCATGACAAGTAGGCACTAAATGACTGGGAACAAATTGAATACTCCACTAAATTAGGGTTTATGTTTTGCATGATGATAAATTAGGGTTTATGTCCAGAAACCCTCCCATATCGTTAAGGCATGCAAATAGTCTATCCATCTCAAATTTCAATGCATTCAAAAACAATTTGAAAAAATTTCAACATTGGCCCCATTCACAGGCCACTGTTGGCCCCATTCACGTGTCACTTCTCGCCTATTGAGCATCCATAATCATTGGGAACAAATAAAATACTCCACTAAATTGGGGTTTATGTTTTACATGATGAATTGATGATGGCCATGAAAAAATTCCTTTATACCTTTTTGCCAAAATTCCAAGAATACCTAACCTTGTTTGTCTGTGTGTGCAGGTACTAGCTCGAGGCGTAGGAAGTTGGAAATAGAACTTGTCTTTTAGGCTAAGTTATTTAATTCAAATCAACTTTGTTTTTCATGAGCTTCTATTGGTTTCAATAATAGTTCATTCTCTACTAAACAGGGTCAACCACGTGAAGGTGGAAGCTCTAATTATGCCCCCCCCCTCCCCATATGCATTGTGTCGAACAAATGAGTTATTTCTAGTTGCTCGTAGTAGGGAAACCTACTAAATTGTTTGGGGAAACTTTTCATTCCTTGTGGAAGTAGATCAATGCCTTGATAACCAACTATATGTTACATAAATGAAATTAAAAAAATTACAATTGTTAGATTATACACAGTAGACATGAGAATTCAACACAATTAAAAAATGTAATATATTGCATACAATAATGAAGATTGACTTACATTGACGATTTGATCTGTTATATTCCAACTTCCATAGGTGTGGTGTCATTCTTCGTGGTTTTATCCCACTCTCCTCTTTTCCATTGAAAATATGTTTATCGATATTTCAATACCTATGGTTCTTAGGGAGAAAGTGCCTCTATTCATCAAACACCTCCTTTCCTAAACTTGTTGAATGACGATATCTCATCCTAGGACCACAAACTAGACATGCAAATTTTCCCTTTGTTTGCAGACCTAGAAGATACGCATCAATGGCAGCATTAGTTATATAAAAAGCAATTATTTAAAAAACAAACATTATAATATCATCAAAATATAACTTAATTAAGTGCAATAGTGTGTTACATACCACAAAAATGTGTTAGTCTCGGTGCATCGTAAATTTTCCATGTAAGAATCCCATGGAATTTAAATCCTCTTTGACCTATTGGTCTAGAGATGTCATAAATAGTGATGTCGTCCCATAAATTTAACATCTCATCGACAAGAGGCTCAATATATACATTCATATATTTCACTTGGTACTTACCTAAATGGTTAAAAAATACACATAATTACTATACCTTGTATACATATATGAAATTGTGGAATGAGCAAGACAAATGAAATGTTAAACATTAAAAAAACAATATCATTATAAAAATATACCTGGAACAATCATTGCCAACATTGTCTGCTCTCTCTTTATTGACATCCAAGGAGGAAGGTTATTGTTTATAACAAAAATAGGACACACTGAGTAGATAGACCTGAGCTCACCAAATGGATTTACACCATCAGCTGCCAATGAAATCCTAACATTACGAGGTTCTTCTTTAAAAATTGGCCATATTTCTTCGATATTTTTATATAAAGAACCATCTGCAGGCATTCGAAGAACATCATCTTCACTTCTATTTTGTGCATGGTAATCCATAAACGATGCTATGTTGTGACATCTAAATAGTCATTGCAGGCATGGAATTATGGGAATATAACGAAGAACCTTGTGAGGCACCTTTTTTTTTAACTGATCATTTTGATATCTACTGATTTGACATTGTGGGAAATTCGATTCAGATGCATATTATCCATAATATATTATGTGATCATTGGGGCATGCATCAATAGCCTGATATTCCATTCCAATTTCTTTTAGAATGGCCGATAATTCTCGGTATGTGCGAGGTAACTTATTTGGTGATGATAAGAAATATTCACCTATCAACCTACAAAAACAATATACAAAAACAAAAATCAATAATGAAAATTATATTAATCATTATAAATATTGCATCCTTAATTTAGACATCAATTGACACTAAAAATAAAATAAAATAAAATAAAAGTTGAAAATTGCATAAAACTGTAAAATTATGTTGCTTACCTTCGGATCTGTGTCATACATGTGTTTGAAAAACCATTTGATACCTTCAAGTTGACCAAAAACATTACAACAGAGAGAACACTTTTTTTTGTGCCTTCATATAGGGATTCAGTGGCATTTTGAAGGATAGGTTTATAAAAAATATATTCATCATCATTGTCCTCATCACTGTCATCATTATCATCTTGCAAGTTGTCCTCCTCCATGTTGACATCATCATCCATTGGAGCATTATAAATGTCTTGGATCAATCGATTTGTCCCATCATCATCAACTGTATTATTAATATCATCATTTTCCATAGGAATAACGTGATCACCATTATCCACATGATTAAGTTCAGCTTGTTCTTTAGTATTATCTCTATGAAAATGTCTCCTGCTAGGTGACATCACATTCTTAAGATGATTTTTCTTTAATAAAAATAATGGAAGCAATAAAATACAGTTAGAGTATATCACAAATATTATTTGGAAAGATAAATTAAAAATAAAAAACAATTAATGTATAATACCCTTAAAGATCTATAATAACTAATTAATTACCATGGGACGATATTCATTGCCCCCTTCAATGTGCCCATTCTCCCTACAATGTTTTTCAACTAATTTTAAAGGTAGTCTTCTTCCATTAAAACCCCTACATTCACAACAAAGGCAATAACATTTCCCATCACCATGTGTCGCTTTAACATAACAAACTCTCTTTTCTCATCTGGAGTTGACATTGTGATTACCTATTACAACAAATCCATTGAAACATTATAAATACAATATACAAAACTATTCAAATAATTTGGTATGTTTTTAGATATTTGTAATGAAAATTATACAACATGTTAAGAAAAATTAAGGGACAAAGCATGAAACATTAATAAGAGGAGGTGGATCACCCCTAACCCTTATTTCCATAGTCGTTATCCCTCATAACCCTATATGTAACTACTAACACCTAATGCATATAACCCCTATCACATATAGACCCTTAAATTATTAACCCCTAATATAACCTTAACTCCCTAGAAACTCTAACCCTTAGGACAATTAATCCATAACCCCTAAAACTTATCGCGTAGTCTAAACATTCAACTTTTTGGAGTTTTTATGGGCATATTTTCTGATATTTTTTAACTGAAATCTGACCAAAATTTGTTGGAACTCCATATTTGATTGATTGACTCTATATAATTCGAGTGCCCTAAAGGTTTTTCATGGTGTAGAATCTATTTATGCATTCAAAAAAGAAATTTAAAAAACCAAAAATGGGGATTTCACCAAGATCTATTTCATCGGATTTTGGTGAAAAAGTTCAAAAAGTTGAATGTTTAGACAATGCCAAAACTTATAGCTTTTATATTTAACCCTTAATTTCTAAGACTTATAACCCATAACACCTA
>ML783592.1:596716-629384 GCA_009831015.1 Picea engelmannii
AACACCTATAATTTATAACCTCTATCTTTCGTAGTCCATATAGAACCTAAGATTTGTAATACATTTAATCCCTAACCCCTATAATGTTTAATTTCTTACACATATAAATGTTAACACCTAAATATTGTAAATTATATCACATCTATTCTCTACAAACCATAATACACCACATAACTTCGATAACCTTCTTCATATATACCTTATAATTCATAACCCCCTATAACCCCTTACCCCAAACATTTATCGACCCTAGGTCTTAACACATATAGCTCATATATCCTCTTTAATATGATAAAACATCTTTGTTAATTCTATAAGTTGTCATCTCTAACTCATAATACATGAACTTATAAACCATAAACCTTATAACCATTGTAACCCTTAAACTTTACTAAACCTAACATTGATCCCTACCAAGCCATAATGAATATCTCTTATAACCTTTAATCCTTATAACTCATAACTCCTAACACTTAAAACCCTAACCCCTTTATCCCTTACCGATATTACCCTATTCGTAAAACACTAACCCCTTATTGCCATGACATCTAACCCCTCACCCATATAACCCATTACACACACATCACCTAATTATTAACAACTATAAACCCTACAAGTCCAAACATGTATACTCTTTAAGTCCTTTAACTAATATCACTCCTAACCTCCCTAACCATAACTCATGTAAGCACTTAACCATTAATCTCTACTCTTTCTAATATTTATAACCCATAACACCTCATCTATTTTATAATTCATTTAACTTTTAATAGTTATAACCCATTATTTCCAAATACCTATAACGTCTTCATCACTTAAATACTAAAACCCTAGCATATATAACCCTTAAGAATTATCCTCTATAACCCCTAAATATTCATATGTATTACCATTAACACTTAACACATATATCTCTTATCCATAATCAGCGCCTATAACCTCTTCCTCTAAACCCTTATAAGGAGTGAAAATAAACCATAAAATAGTTCAATAGCACCAAATTACTAAATCACACAGAAAATTTTTAAGTACTGACCTTCAAAATCCCAGCTATGTAGAGTCTGATCAATTCAATGTTTCTCTTCTTGAAAGAGAATTGAAATCAAGATTTCATAAAAAACCAGAACACCATTGCATCAAAACACCCGAATAATTTTCACAACTGTAGAAAATGATTGTCGTAACTATAGCAAATTTGTCGTAACTGGGATATATATATGATTGATTTGTCACAAATGACCGTTTACTTCTTACACGTGCCATTGTTGGTCGCTAGAGCGACTAAATGGTGGTTAGTCACTAGAGCAACCAATGTTTGTCGTTAAAACGACCAACCTGGAATGTTGGTCGCTAGAGCGACCAACATTTGGACCCCCCCAAAAAATGTGTATTTAGTACAAAAAAAGCAAAAAACAATATGATGAAATTCTAAACCATCGTAATATTTCGTCGTAATTTGCGCCCAATGTAGTAGTGACGTCTATGAATATATATATATATATATATATATATATATAATAAGTAATTCATAAATAATAATTATGTCACAATGTGATGTTGGGAAATGGTCATCACAATGCGACATTGGGAAATGATTTTCAAAATGGGATGTTAGAAATATTTGTCATAGTGAAATATCAACAACGGTTTGTCACAAAGTGACGTTAAGAATGTTGTTTGTGGGAGTGTGGCGTTGGAAACTTATCGTCACAATGTCACAAAGGAAAAAATTAGTAACATAATGGGGTTTTGGCATGCTCAAAACCTGTGATGTTCATGGGAGGATGTTTGTCACAAATTGAGTTCGGGATCTGTTTGTCACAAAGCGACATTGGGAAATGTTTGTCACAAATTGAGTCTGGATCTGTTTGTCACAAAGAGACAATGGGAAATGTTTTTCACAATGGGATGTCAGGAATGTTCATCACAATGTGACATTGGCAGTGGTTTGTCACAAAGAGACGTTAGAAATATTGTTCATGGAAGTGCATCATTGGAAAATAATTTTCACAATGTCATAAAGGAAAAAGTTAGTAACATAATGGGGGTTCGGCATGCTCATAACATTGCGATGTTTGTGGGAGGTTGTTTGTCACAATCTGACTTTGGGATCTGTTTGTTACAAAGTGACATTGGACAATGTTCATCATAATGTAAGAAAGGAAAAAGTTAGTGACATAGTGAGGTTTTGACATGCCCATCAGATTGTGATGTTGGTGGAAGGATGATAGGCTTAGGAACAATGCAATGTTACATCAAGGGTTATATAAATTTAAGTTTTTCATTAAAAGATATATAAATCTATGTTTTTCGTGGAGGGTTAAGTTGAATCATGAACAAGGTCAAACTATGGGAAAGATAAATGTTATAAAACATTGTCACAAATTATGAGAAAAAAACAAAGTTGGATGAGTTAAAGAAAATTTGATGTTGTGAAAAATACATAAGCAACCTTATCGTTGAATTGAATATAATTGTTTTTCGCATAAAGAGAGACTTCAATAATAATACTTGAAGAACTTGACTATAAAAAAATATGATATAAAATCATTGATATAAAATAATGCTATAAATTAAAGTGATATAATTAATTCCTACATTATAATTTATTCATTACACTAACTCCATTTCATTACAATAACTTCATTACAATGATTTTTTTCTTTTTTCTTTTTTATTTTTTCTTTTTTCTTTTTGGCATGTAAACTTTTTTGCATAAAAAGAGACTTCAATAGTAATACTTGAAGAACTTGATTATAAAACAATGTTATATAGTGTAAATTTAAAAGTAAATAATTGATTGCCAATAACTTGATATTATTTGAGAGATCTGATATCCAAGAGGTTGACATTAAATAAATCAGTAAAAATCCAAAAGATTATGTTGAACTTTCATAAATAAAAAGGTCAAGTTTAATATTATGTCATATTTTGATAATTTAAATGTAAAAAGAGGAATAACTTGAATATGAAGTTATCTAATGAAGTATTGTTTATCATATAAAATAATTATGAATAATACGAGACATTACAAGATATGGAAAGTACAAACATAGAAGGAAGGGGAAACAATCTATAGTGGACATGTATAAAAGAAAAAATAATTTAATTCCAAAACTACAATGACAATTTAAAAGTAATAAAGTGACTAAGTTGAATGGAATGACAGACATAAACATTTGAAAAGAAATAAATGAAATGTTTGATGTAGATATTTAAAAAAATATGTGACATTGAAACATAAGGGAAGTAATTATTGAAGAGATGGACTTCTTTATGATATGGAATAACAAAATAATAATAATAATAATAATATGGTTCTTTTTATTTTAATGTAACATTGTGAAAGTGAAAAGTAAAAAGAAAAAAAATTATGTGAAGGAATATCTAAAATATGAAAAGTAGCAACAATAAATTTTTAATGAACAATACAAAAAGAACCAATGAAAATGAATCCATAACATAGAACATAGAAGGAAATGGATAAAATCTATAGTTTTAAATACTTTGCATAAAATAATATTTATGTTTAAAATTCATAAAATGAAGTTTACAAATGCCAAAAAATCTTAAAATCCCTTAAAATTGCAAATAACTGATTCGAATATGCAACCATATTGGTGGCATAGACAACACCAATTAAGATCAACTTGACCATCACCATCTTGTTTATGAAGCCATTCTCTTTTCAAGTTTCTCTCTACCTCTCTGTCACAAATATGTAAAAATCTATGTAGCATTTATTTCAATGTAGAAAAGAATTGCAAAGTTTCATTAAATAAGTGGGATGGTTTAGCATGTTAAGTAGTGACCATATTTTGAATGCCATGAAGAAATTCTTTTGGTTGTGTTATTTCATGCAGAGTTGAAGCAAAACTTAGAAGCATCTGAGTTTTCCAAAACTGTGGGACATGAAAAATGTTGGGTATGTTTTATATTCTTTGCACAAGTAGTAGTGTCTGCGTTGCGTCGGGTGCACAGGGGGGTTTGAGGGGGGGTGCAGGGGGATGAAAGCCCCCGAGAATTTTTTTTTTGCCTCAGGAAACGTGTCACATATTTAGGTGGTTTTTCGGCACATGATTTCTTTGTCGATGGTTTTCTATTTCCAGTTAAGGAATTAGGGTTGTTGACTGATCCAGGTCATTGGGTTAGGGTTTTGGATGTCACTGGCTCCTATATGTATATTGTATTGTAAACAATGTAACACTATCAATGAATATAGAATATGTTGGTTTTCCCAGTTTGGGTTTCCAAGGGAAAAATCTTTGTGTAATGTTTGTATTTTCCATTGTATCTTTTCTGTTCTTTTACTAAAAATATGTTTGCAGTAAATATTGTACAAGGTTAAAATCTACAAAAAACATAAATAAAGAAAGTATGAGCCGATATACAAATAGAAAGTGTGTATGAAAATAACAATTTTTTCTTCCTCACTTACAAAAAATTTTAGCAACCAAGATTACATGAAGAAGAGTGCATGTTTGCATTTGACAGACATCTTAAAAAAATTTCCCTGCAACATGTTATGTGTTATAAATTATGATAGTTTAAATGTTACTGGTTAGTAGTAAACGAATTAATAATATGAAGACTACAAATTTTTAACAAAAATAGTAAAATGAAACTGTTGAAGGTATAAAACATATAAAAAAGAGAGAAGAAATGATTAATATAAGAAAATTAATTACGAATGAAAATAAAATGAAGAAAACAACGTGCATTTTAGGAAGAGATAAAGTACTTACATGGGATTCTACAATGATAAGAATTGTAATCGTTTCTCTTCGTTATTCCTAATAGTAACATAAACACTATTTTTCATCTTGCCACAACATTGAAAAGAGAAAGGTGGATATATGTGCAGACCATCTATCGATTTCACTCTTGATATGGAAGTGAAGGTCAACCCTTGCTTCTCTTTCTTCCCAATATCAATAGTATCTCAATCTAAAGTCAACCCCTTGTATTTGTGTATAGTAATGGCCCATGACATATTTAGAGGAATTTGTTTCTAATTTCTTCTTGTAACAGGTGTGATGGAAACAATGTCCGGATTACTTATGTCAATTGGAAAGCCAATATACTTATAAAAAATAACAATAGTGAACATTGGAAGTTGGGGGGATTAGTACCAGACATATATAAAATTTTATGGTTGTAACCAATTGCACCATTAACTAAGCCATATTGAACCCACAAGTTATATGTCAACATGACATGTTGACCAGGGAATAACAAAACCACATGTAACGATTGATCATCATCAACACTGGAAATTCCATCTTGTCTTGTTTGCTCAGCTACAACTCGTGCAATTGGAGAATTTGATTATTTTACCATTTTCCTATTATGCAAGGTGACCAAATCATTTGTTGGGAACAATTGAATTGATGAATTAAATAAACTCATTTCCATAGGAGGCAAACTCATATCAACCTGTGACATAGAAGATCCCAATTATCAATAACAAGTTCAAGGTTTCTTATGTTAGCCAAGATTTTTCGAAAAACGACTTGCCTTGGATGATTTCCTTGATGTCAAAATAATGTATCCAAAGTAACAACAATGTTGAATTTTTTCCACAAAACTTTCCCATATGTATTACTTGCATACAAAGGCTTATCTTTCTTAGGAGGAAATTGACCAAGGTCACCCACAATAATGATGGATCTACCACCAAAAGGACATGATTGTTTCTCAGGAAATGCTTCTCATAATCGAGAATCTATATATATGAATAACCATGGTCCTAGAAAGATCGTTTAATCAATCAAAATATATTGAATATACCTCATTTATTCTTGAAATATTGCAAGAGATTGCCCTTGTAATGGTCACATATCTTTGATAGGAATTTTCAGAGCATAATGTATTGTTTTTTCATGTATATTGAAAGAAATTGTTCATGTTGGAACGCACAAAAGAAACGAACTATGATCATTAGCTATTGAAGTGAAAAAAGGATGAGAAATACATTGAGTCATAAAAGACTCTCCAGTTCTAGCAGTTCCTTGTATAATCATGTGAAGAGGATCACAATGTTCATATTCAATTGAGTGTCATAATATGATCTCAAAAGCAAGTCATTTTTTCTCTGACAAGGATGTTGGTAAAGGAATTGTGGTCAAAGCATTTTCAACAATAACACCCCTAGATTGGGAATTTTTAATAAAATCTATAGCTTCTTCTACAACACGAATTGAAACCATTGATTTCTCCCAATTAAAGAATAAATCAAAGTCCCTTTGAGCAAGAGTCTGAAGGTTAGAAATAGTGACATTATTTGGAGGTATCAAGCAAGAAAAAACCTTCCATTCTTCAAAATCATATTGAATAATGGTTTATTGTTCATGGGTATCTTCATATTCTTCAATAGTATTAGAAGATATAGGGGAATGATCAACATTCCATGCTCGATATCATGAAATGGTTTGTACAAAAGTAACTCCGTCCAACAAAAATTCTCAAATTCATCTGAAGCCTCACTAGGAATAGAATAAAAACGCAGCCAAACTCAAACAATGGCATGAACATATCTATGTTTCCATGGTTCTTTCTTATGATTTGCATCAAAGGTCCATGATCTTGTTGTTTCTATCATAGACAAATGATCAAGAAATGAAGGTCGATTTTGATATATTTGAATAAAACTATCTGAAGATGAAAATCAATGGGCATCATTTCATACTTTCTTGAAAACATTTCTACCAACATTTAAGGAAAATCATTTCCTACTACAAACAACAATAGGTAGTTTCAGTAACATATGGTAGGTTCCTTGTGCACCAATGGCGCAATCAACAAGGAACCTTTTGTATGTACACATTACATAAGATTATGATCCGCTTGCATTTAAAATTCTAGTCAACATATCTGGATAACTATTCAACCTCTTTTTTTCCTTGGAAGCATACTTTACAATATATTTCAAGACAACATGCTTAGAAACCATTGGTTGAGAATCAACATTAGCGCACCACATTTCAATAATATCAACATTATGAACATTTAGTGTATCATAATTTCATGTAGACTCATATTTATTTTTCCCTTTCTCATCTATGAACAATATTGAATAATCATGAACTTCCCATGGAGCATTATACCGACATGTGATAATAGACCCTTTTTTTGAAAACAATAATTTTCACTGCACTTTGTATGTATTTGAACACAATGCAACAAATGCTCGTAATCATCATGAGGATTAGAAGAGAGAATTTGTTCACTATTTAACATGCATGGATAATAATTTATGCTTCGAGGAACCATTATGTTTCATCAATGAATATCACATAGATTCCATGTTGTTACATATTTATCAAAGAATTTATTTGCAGTGTGCACATTAGAAGGATTTGGCTAATCCAATGTGTCCATGTTTGGTGCACCTTTCTCATCTATGAATAATATTGAATCATCACGAACCTCCCATGGAGCATCGTATCGACATGTGATAATAGACCTTTTTTTCACAAACAATAATCTACACTACACTTTGTATGTGTTTGAATACGATTCAACAAATGATCATAATCGTCATGAGGATTGGAAGAGAGAATTTGTTCATTATTTAATAGGAATGGATAATCAGTTACGCTTTGAGGAACCATTATGTTTCATCAATGAAAATCACATAGATTCCATGTTGTTACATATTTATCAAAGAATTTCTTTGCAACATGCACATTAGAAGGGTTTGACTAATCCAATGTGTTCATGTTTGGTGCACCTTCCAACCACAAGAAACCATGGGTGTGGTTTGAACCTCTATGTTACCACTCATACCTAAAAACAATATTTATATGTGTGTGTGTGTGTGTGTGTGTGTGTGTGTGTGTGTGTGTGTGGTGCACATTCCAACCACAAGAAACCATGGATGTGGGTTGAACCTCTATGTTACCAGTCATACCTAAAAACAATATATATATATAGATAGATAGATAGATAGATAGATAGATAGATAGATAGATATATAGATATATATAAGAGGCCAAGAGGAAAGTCAACGAAAACTAATAAGAAAAAATCCAACAAAACAAACAAGTACCAAATGTATTTAGCTTTAACATACTTTTTGATGAATTCTTCCTTGAAGATACAAAATATTTGATGTGTATACATCACAACAAGATGGGGGTACTGGATGACATTTTCAATTTTTTTATGGTGTTCATTTAAACGAAAAGAATGTGCATTTATGGGCATAACATTGTGCAAGTCAGGCCACTTTGTGTCATATTCACTCAAAGTAAAAAACAACATTAGACAACCCAACTTAGTAATCATGTATGTGATTTTAGTAAGACACTTTGTCCAATAGGACCTTGTACCTCGAAGATTAGAACCAAAATGCATAATATTCTCAACCAACTTATTTTGAGGTAAATCAATGAGATGTTGCCGCAAGTCTAGAGTTTTTGTAGGTGAGTTATGATGTATATTATTCTTTACAAATACCACAATAGTGGCTTGGATGCGATGGCGCATAATCATGTTCAATAATAAATAGTGAAACTATGGATGGATTCCAAATATTTGATCAAAGTATCTAAGTAGATGCAATCCATATTCACACAGTTGAATATTACAAATATGATGCAGAACCCCAGCCCTCAGGCCGAGATCTGCTCAATGAATCATTCAAAAACCTTCCAGGACCGAAGCGGCTCTTTTGGATTCCAATCGAGATCCAAACATTCGATCCACAGGTCCTCCTTCTTTCCATGGCCTCTATACACAACCTTTCCCCTTTTCACGACAGGAATTATATTTTTCAGGTTTTGGGACTTCCCATGTCCTGTTGTTGAGAGTCCTTGACCCTTCGACCTCCTGATCTCTGAAATGTCGATTTGCCGAAATGGCTTTAACAACAATTATTCCCCCCCCCAGGGCTATAGCCCTGGTCCATGTGACCGCTCCTTATATGACCATAGTCATATTTCAGGTTTTATAGATACAAGAGTCTGACCTCCTATCCTCTGGACTCCCAAAAACCCAACTTCTGAAAAACTGAATTTAACTTTGTCTTGACTTCTGGTTCTCCCTTCGCGATTTTGGTCTTTCCGTCACCGAAAGACTCAGTCCTCTACTCCACAAGATCCTCAAAATACCGAAACCTGGTATTCCAAAATGCTGCTCCCTAACTCTTCTCCTTTCATTCTTTCAGAGTTCAATCCCCGAAGTGCTCTGAACCTCTTGTCTTCGAAACTCCCGAAGTTCTGAACTCCGATATGCCGAAATGAAGCCTCCCGCAAATCCTTCCGAAATTTTGCATTTCGGTTCTCTTGTAGCAAGGTTCTCCTCTACCCCTGTTCTTTCCCGATCTTGGAAGAATTCTCCAAGTGTCCAAGGGCCTCGACCTTTTCTCTTTCCCTCTGTGAACTCTACAACTTTGAGTCTCACCTGTGTTCTTAATGACATTGTTCCTCTTGAGCTCTTTGGATTCTAAACTCTCCCCTGCCTCTGCGATCTTTGCAACTATGACTTGTTCCCAAAGGCACTTTTCCTCCTGAGCTTCTCCCTTCGAATCCTCAAGGGATTCTTTGACTTATACACTCCTTGTAGATTCTTTACACTCACAAAGGTGTTATCTCTTCTGAGCTTTCCTGTAGCTTCAACCTCTAAGGAATTAACCCTTTTTTTCTTCTCCTTCAGATGGAGAATCTGATGTCCTCTTGGCACTTCTTTGCTCAAGCAACTTCTTGTTGAGTCTGTAGGTTGTTCAGCAACCCTGTGAAGATCCTTCTTTGGACTCTTCTTTGTCTCTGAACTCAAATATTTATTTCCTGTGCTCTCTGTCTGCACACTAACTCAATTCCCTCCTAGCAGAGTGTCCAGAATCTTTAGTGATTCTGTTTCTCTATGAACTCTCAGCAGAGTTCCTCCTCACCACCCTGTGCCTGTATTCAATGCCCTCTTGGCAGATCTCTATAGAATCCTTATTGATTATATCTTCCTCCTGAACTCAACAGAGTTCCTATGTGCACTCTATGCACCTGCTCGATGCCCTCTTGGCAGAGCTCTACAAAACTCCTCAGAGATTCTATCTTCTATTGTGTCCTCCTCTACACAGCCTCACCTCCAAGGTATTCAACAACCTTGTGAAGATCCTCCTCTAAGTCAATGATTTCAGTGGGTATTCCCTTCTAGCACGTCTTTGTCCAAATTCCACAGAATTGGAAGTGCATTCTATGCACTAGCCATCAGAACCCGCACTATTCTGTCACGCCCTCTTGACATGAAGCCTCAAAGAACTCCAAACATGAAATCAAAGAACCCAATATATAGAAGAACCTATCTTTCCCCAAAAATGCATACCTAACATACATCTACAACATATCCTCAATACACACATGAAGACATTCATCATACACAAATAACATGCAGGAAAAACTGATCTGATTGTATTAATCTGAAAATGCCTCTTTACAATATGTTTGAGCTCGGACTGCACAAAGTATCGCTATCCTTCCTTCTCTACTCTCTACTTCTATGCACACTCATGCACTCACTGGAAAAAAAAACTCCCTTCTAAACAGATACAAAGATCTCTTTACATGAGGGGGCTCTTCGAGCTCTTCCCTCCAAAGCTACCTACCCTATTCAATTTACATCAAACTTACATTGAATGGGTTGTCTAGTCTAGATTGGATCTAGATCTAAGACTTACAACCATTAAGGCTATTTACATCTATGTCTGCGCAAAGGCATGGCTTTTTTGGCTCTAACAGCCTTACAAACATTAAATGTGTTTGATTCAAATTCAAAATTTGAATATGATATGGTTGTGCCTCTCTTCCTCATTGAATGCATGCGTTGAGTGGACTGGATGGCTGGCACATGGCTGGCATGGAGAGATGCTCCTGCATCATAATACAAGGATGCAACCAATCAACCTCACCAGAGGGGAATAATGTGGGGAAATCCATGTCCAATAAACCTTCTATATTATATTCATTGATGGGATACAAACCAATGTCTAGCCGGTCCAATCGTTCAATAGGTGTGGAATCTGCATTTTCAATGAATGTTCTTATTTCTTCCATTTCTCCCCATTCATTGGGTAGTCAAGAAACAAAAGACAAAAGATGAGCATGAAAATGATCAAGAGCCAACTCTTTAATTTCAACAATATTACTCTTTTTTTATTCAATATCAAAATCAACAGATTTAATCCTACTTGACACATCCGTTGGCCTTTCTTGGAGTGAAACAAGTGAATCCATGTCAATTTGAACATCCCTATAAAATTTATCCATTTGAATTTTGTAATGAAATGCATCTAGAACTCGTGATCTATTTACATATGTTGGGAGCAGGCCAAAGTGGGGAAGAAAGCTTGCACAAAGAAGAACAACAGCTGGAAGAGAAATCGTGGGGAAAAAAGCGTGCAAGATGAAAGAGAAAACTGATAAGAAGCACAACATGCATGCCTGCAAGAAGGAGGTGATAGCTGGAAGGAAGCAACGCATGCATGGAGAGAAGGAATACTTAAAGACAATAGTTGTTAGGGCTTTTGTAGGGATTTTTGTAAGGGTTTTTGTGAAAATGGTTGAAGAGCCTGATAGATATAAATATATATACGCATGTATCATAGAAGAGATTGGAAGAAGTTCATCTTACTACCTATGTAGAGTCTTATTATATTTATGTAATGTTTTGATGAGAGAACTATTTTTGTAAGCAATTGAGATAAGAGGAAGAGAGGAGGTAGATTTTGAGGATTAGATCACAGGCTGTGGAGCCTGGTGTGATCTAGTTCACCTCATAGAGAACTTACCCATCTGAGGGGAGTTGTAAGCATGAGGTGCAAGAATTACAAAACTGCCATAATAAGAGATTCAAGAGCCAAATCTTTGTGGGCATAGACCAGGAGGGGGTGAACCACGGTAATACCTGTGTAATGTGATGAATGCATGCATATCTTTTTCATAATTTTATTAGTTAGATGTTGTATGAAATGAATTAATGAATGAGTTATTATATTGCTGAGTAACTATTGTATAGTTATCAAGAATAGAGGCCATGAGGTCAAAGTATTAAATGGAATAATAGTAGTTCATAATACAAATCACAATTAATGACCCAGAATGTAGATCTCGTAGATCATACTCAATCCTAGGCTACCAACATCAGAGTCTTGCATCCACCCATTTAAATCTATCTTGGGTGAGACTGCGTAGTGCATTATGTGTACTGCGTTGCCTTCTAGTTTACTAGAAGGGTCGATAGTTTTAGGCTTTGTTGGTACCCTTATAGATATGAACCCTCGGTCTACGTCGCAGGTAGTAGAGAGAAGTCATTCAGCTAAGAACCAACAAATGGTTTTGTTGTCGCTGTAAGAGGAACAATAGATGACTGAGTAGATGAGATAGAATACATGAGAATAGAATGAGCGAACCCAAAAGACCGCAAGCCACTAGAAGGGAATGTCGATATCGTGGAACCCCAGGAAAGCAGAAATCGAAGGTTGTTTGAGAACTAAAGAACTAGAGTTTTCCCAGAAGGATAATAGAAACTCTAGCCCCATACCTCACAAATATCTGGATAAATATGTGTTTACGGATTTACACGAAGTCTTTTTATATGATTTTCCCCACCTACTACAGGAGTGGATACTGAGGTTGAAATATAACCACACAACGAATAGGATCTGACAGCTAGATTGGACCCAGTACATATTGAGCAGTTACAACAAGTGAACAAAAAATTCACTCGTGCATTTGACTTCTGGATTTATAGTATTGTGACAAGCTTCATCATAGAGTTTTCAGTTGACACAGCGAAGTCATATAGTAGAGCAGGATTTTCTACGCGGACCTTGCGGAAGGTACATTCGATCACTGTATACTTCTATTAAAATATTGTTGCATAAAAAAGGTGTAATGACAATGGAAGAAAACAGCTAGACTTCCCTACGTGCATGGGGGAAGGGGGTAATCATTGACAGAGGAAGGATAAATGGATGAAGGTGAGGCTAAAGGAAAGAAGGAGGAAGAATTCTTGGACCTGATCTTGATGGATGAAGACCATCTTAAGTGGATCTTGGTGTCACTAGGAACGATGCATAGCAGAGTACCCTACCAATATAAGGTGAATACCAAGAAAAGAGTCGTAGCTGCGAGGGAGGGCTTGGAAAGAAGTGAAGAAGAGGTAGAGGATCTTTGGGCTGTGGAGCATATTAAGGAAATCCTACGTGAAACCTGTGAGAGGAAAACAATAGGCCCAAGAATAGGAGGAGAAGATAGTCATCCTTTCCATACTAATGTCATTATGGAACCCATAAACCGATGTGCAACCAATACACCAAAGAAAACACCACCATTTAGACAACCGAAGTTTGGAGGAAGTATGATAGCAAGAAGTACATCTACCGTAGGAGAAATAACTAGAGGAGCCAGTTCAAGAAGCACTAGTCAAGTACATACACCAAGCGGTGGAGGTAGCAATTCAGTGTTTAGAATGGTAGGACATGACCCCGTGATTCGATTACCAGAATTCCGAGGAGAAGAAACAGAGGATCGTGAGAAGCATTTGTTTATTTGTGCAAATATCTGGGAGGAAAACAGGGTCACAGATAAAGATACCAAATTTGCGCAGCTTGAGATCACGCTAAGAGACCGTGCACTAGACTGTTACATGAGTCTAGACATGAACAGTTCCACGGGGATGACGAGGACACTAGCAGACATTAAGAAGCTACTGATTAATGAGTTTCAGAAGCTGATCTCGTAGGATTAGTACATGAACGAAATGATCAATATCAGATAGAAACCAGGAGAGTCTGTATGGGATATTGACCAGAGATTCAAGCGATTGAATGGGAAGTTAAAATACCTTATATCTAACATGAAGCATTGTCATATGTTTGTCAACACACTACTCCCACACCTAAAATGCTCCTTACAACAGTAGAAGTTTTAGACGCAGGTCGAGGCTCTACATGCAGCCTTGCAACTAGAAGAGAACCAGTACTAGTAGACGGACCCAACTATTGAATAATTGAAGGAGGATTTGAAGAACCTAACATTTCAATTGAATCAAAACATGAACAAGGAAAAACGAGAAGTCGTTTGGTGCACGACATGCAGGACGAAAGGACACCATAAGAACATATTTCCAACATTCACGCAATATATGACAATAGGCATGCCAAACCCACTACCACAGGGAGGATTATGATGCGAGATATGTAATAAATAGGGTCACAACCCTTATCACTGCACGATGATGCAGAAGTATCAAACAGTTCCAAAGAATTATTACTACACCTTTAGTAATTCAGTAGGCCATGATGACAAAGATTGCAGAACCATGGAGATAATGCAGGAGAGAACATCAGACGCCTACAGGGTACAGGCCAAAATGATGAATGGGAAAAAAATGCCACAATTCAATCAAGCCCCATCTCCATACAACCTTGTGCAGCAGCAGTACAACATTGTGAAACAACCATACAACAATGAACAACCGTAGTACAACCCAGTGCAACCCCAGTATAATACTGCGCAGTATAATTAGGGACCATAGTACACTTTGAGAGGGGACCGAGTAGGTTATTGAGGAGAAGGACAAGCCAGAGGAGGTTTCAGATGTGGCAGAGGACCAGTGACATGTCATAATTTTCATCAACCAGGACATTATGCATGGGAATTCCCACTGCTGCCAACAACTTGTATGTACCTTCACGCATCGGACCATGAGACAGAGGAATGCTTGACACTATTAGTAAATATCTAGGAAAAGAGGAACCAGAAAAAATCAAAATGTTCAATGGATTTCAGCCAAAGAAAGCGAGGATGGATGGAACATAAACATAGTGACCCATGGAGGAACGAAGACAGGGAACGACACAATCCGACAAGAACCTGCACAGAACCAGTGGGAAAAGAAGAACACCAAACCAAGGAAGAATTTCAATGCACCCAAAGAAAAGGAGACTTTTAAGGAAGCCAGACACGAATTTCAGAAGATGGACACAACGTCGACTTCCACTACGCAACCTACCCATGAAGCCCCAGAATAGGAAATGCCTCCATCATTGGATCATACCAAAGGAATGACACCCAAGGGACAATTAAGTACTGTCCAAGACTTTTTACTGTCATGCATCAAAATGTTAAGTGATCATTCATCTGTGAAAATATTGCAAAACATCCTAGAAAAATGTACAACGAAACATAACAAAAGCTAGAACCAAAAATTGTAAATCACCTACACACAAGAAGAAGAACAAGTAGGGAATTTAGATTGAATGCAACATTGGGGATTTCAATATGGGAGATATCATACTATACCTAGGATTCGAAGTGAATATGCTACCCAAGGAAACACGGCAATGCATGGGAGAGCCAACATTGGGATATTCAAATGTCCAAATAAAACTATCAAACCAACATAGGGTCCTACCAATCGAGAGACTGAAAGGAGTAACAGTAGATCTTGATGGTGTGCGCACTAAAGAAGATTTTGAAGTCATTGAAATAGTGGATGGCACAACACCGTACCCGACACTACTTGGTCTAGATTGGGCATTTGATAACTAGACCATAATTAACTTGAAGACCGGGAAAATGACATTTGAATCCGGAGATTACAGGGTGATAGCACCACTAGATCCATTAGAAGGGGAGAGGTTCGTAGAACCCACTTGCCTAGATTTAGAGGAAATCGTCCAATTGTATAGAACAACTGTGTGCGAGGAGGATTATGTAAACCCAACTACAGATGAGGTACTTAGTTGGCGCAGTATTACTTCACGTGAAACAGATTTAGACATTGTATTAGAGAACTGGTAGCAGAGACTACACAAAGTATCCACAAGAAGATGTGCAAGAATAGACCACGCAATGCGGTGGATAGGCATGAAAATCAAAGAACCACCCAATTTCCATGGACTAACTGATTTGGAAACATTCTTGACACAATATGAAGACAAAGTACTAGAGAACTAGAGGCTACTAGCACTGTATTTAGCACTCAAGGGCACACCCGCGAGATGATGGGGTGCACACAAGGAGACTATCACAAACTGGTACCAATGTAAGAGGTTACTACGCATAAGGTTCGGTGTGGAACAAAAAAAAAAAGTGGAGATATGAAGGACTAGGGACACCAATGAAGCACTTGGAGGAATGAAAAACGCTGTGGAAAATGACCCTACCATAGGAATGGCCTCACCACTTCATTCACACATTACAAGGAATACCAGCGAACTGGTATACATATCAGGAACTACAACATGAGCAACATTGCAACAGAACTTTACCATCACTTTCTCATTTGAGCATGATAACCCCAACATAGATGTAGCCCTGAAATGAATCAGAAGAGTCAGATTCATTGAAGAACCAGAAACAAAAGTTATTACCGAAGAGCAGCAACGAAATAAGTAGACATTCAAAGAACTATTGTCATGTTACTAGGTACAGGAGGAAATACCAAACGAAGATGACCCACGCAACATTCAGATTGAAGAAGTAGAAGGAGAAATAGATGTGAAGGGACCACCCATAGAATATGAAGTTATTTATGCACCAATCAAGGTAAAAAAAGTTAACATCGGAACAACTGAACATCCCAAAATGACCAGCATTGGAGACTACTAGGATGAGCCAACAGTAGAAAGCATTACAGAGTTGTTGTGCGAGTACAGCGACTTATTTCCTACAACATTTACAGAGATGAAAGGTATAGGAGGAGAACTAGGAGAGATGAAGATACCTCTCAGACCTGAAGTGAGACCGATTAGACAACGACCATATAGACTAAATCCCATATATAAACAGAAAGTTAAAGAGAAGATCGACCGGATGCTTGAAGTCGGCATAATCGAACCAGACGAGGAATCAGAATGGATAAGCCCAATGGTCGTATAGGACAAGAAACAAGGCAGAGGGATTAGGATATGCATCGACTTGAGGAAATTGAATGATTCATTCCTACATGACCCATTCCCTACATCGTTCACAGATGAAGTGTTAAAGAATGCTGGGGGATAGGAAGCTTACTCATTCACTGATGGATTCTCAGGCTACCATCATATTAAGATAGCATAGGAGGACAGATACAAGACCATGTTCATGACAGAATGGGGATCTTACCAATTTACAGTCATGCCATTTGGACTGGAGAATGCACCATCAATATTCTCCAAAGTGGTCATCGTAGCAATTAAAGAATTCATCCATCAGTTTCTTGAAGTATACCTAGACGATTGGACAATATATAGTCTATTGAAAAACCACGTGGAAATCTTACGGTTGATGCTAGAACGATGCAGACAGTGTCAAATATCACTAAACATAAAGAAATGTATATTTGGAACACCGTTTGGGATATATTGGGCCATATAGTATGAAAACAAGGGCAATTGGTCGATCCAAAAAAGATCACAGTCATCGTTAATTTACCAGCACCAAAAATAGTCCATCAACTACGAGCGACGTTAGGACACACATGATACTATCAAAAATTCATCAAAGATATGCGCATATCACAACACCAATGGAAAAATTTCTAAGGAAGGATACAAAGTACCAATGGAACAACAAGTGTCAAAATGGTCTGGATACCCTGAAGGAGAAGATGGTCACTGCACCAATATTAGTATTTCCAGACCGAGGAAAGACATTCCATGTGCATGTATATGCATCAGCGATAGTGGACATTGCATAAAGGTCCTAAGAATTGACAAAGGAGGAGAATACATATCAAATGAGTTTCTAAACTTTTGCAAACAACATGGAATCAAGAAGCAATATGCAGAAAGGTATACACCACAACTTAATAGTTTGGAAAAAATAAAAAATAGAACTATTCAGGAAATGACTAGGAACATGTTAAATGTTGAAGGATTTCCAAATCATGAATTCTTGGGTGAAGTAGTAGAAATTACAATTTATTCATGGAATATATATGTCCCACGAAAAGTGTTTGTAACATGATTCCACAAGAGGAATGGAGTAAGAAAACTCTAAGTGTTGAACACTTGAGAGTTTTTAGTTGTGAGGCATTTGCACATATACCCAAAGAAAGAAGACATAAATGAGATGATAAAGGACAAAAATGTGTTTTTATTGGATATAGTGAGTAATCAAAGACATACAAACTATGCAATTCCAAAACAAAGGAGTAAATAATCAGGAGAGATGTGATCTTTCTTGAAGATGAAACATGGAATGATCATCAAGGAACAACGCAAGATGTTGGGGCAGAAATACCACCTATGGAGTTATCAAATGGTACACAAGGTATTACCATAGTGATACCTCAAATCATTGGCATTCAACATGAAGCACAAGGTGTCACCCAAGTGACACCTCCATCGACAAGTTCCCAGGTTGTCCCCCAGAAAAATCCTCCATTAGGTACTCCTAGAACAAAAGGAAAAACCAATCCAGCATCTTCAAAGTAGCATAGCAACAATAACTCAAGAAAAACAAGAATCTTGAAGGAGATATATGATACATCTAGGTATGATTATGATGATAATGGAATGTTGAATTTGATTTATTTTCTGAATTTGATCCTATTTACTTTGAGGATGTTTTAAAAGAAAGAAAATAGTATGATGTTATGGATGAAGAAATGCAAGCAATTGAGAAAAATGATACACGGGGGATAGTAAAAATTCCAGTAGGAAAATAAGTTATTGGTGTGAAGTGGGTTTATAAAACCAAGAATTATGCAGAAGGAAAATTTGAAAGACACAAAGCACATCTTGTGGTCAAAGGGTATAAAAAACAAAATGGAAGATATTATAATGAAACCTTTAATCTTGTAGAAAGGATGGAAATAGTAAGAGTTGTCTTGGAAATACTAGTTCAACACAAATGGAAATTCCATCATATGGATGTAAAATCAACATTTCTCAATGGAGTGTTAATGGAGGAAGTATATGTTGAACAACCCCCCATTTATGAAACTCTGGGACTTGAGAAGAAAGTGTATAAGTTGAAGAAAACATTGTATGGGATCAAGAAAGATCCCAAGGCTTGGTATAGACACATTGACTCATATTTATTGAGCAATGGTTTTAATAAAAGAAACAATGCGACCAACACTTTACATCAAAGTCAACAATCAAGGTGAAATTCTAATTATTTTCTTAGATGTAGATGATCTGATTTTTACACGAAATATCAATTTGTCCATAGAAGAATTTAGAACGACAACGAAGAAAGAATTTGAAATGACGGATATGGGATTATTGAGATACTTTCTTGGTATGGAGGTTAAATAAACAAATGAAGGTATATCTGTATCTCAAACCATGTATGCAGGGGATATCTTGAAGAGATTTAGGATGTTGAATATCAAGGAAACACCAACACCAAAAAAAAAAAAAATGAAGCTAAGAAAAGATGATTGCAGTAGCAATGTGGATCCAAAATTTTATAAAAGTATGGTTGGAAGTCATATGTATCCAAAAACAAGACCTAATATCATTTATGTAGTCAGTCTAATCTCCAGGTTTATGGAGACTCTAAAAGAAACAAACTTGCAAGAAGGAAAGATAATTTTAAGCTATGTGAATGGCACCAAAATCCATGGAATCTTGTATTTTGTAGTAGATAACTTTGAGTTAGATGGGTACACTAACAGTGATTGGGGAGGAAATATAGATGATCGAAAGAGCACATCTAGATATGTGTTCCAAATTGAATTAGGAGTTATTTTATGGGCTTTAAAGAAACAACCCATTGTGTCACTTTCCACAACAAAAGCGAAGTATGTGGTTGCAAACACATCATCTTGTCAAGTTGTATGGTTAAGAAGGATATTGTTAGATTTGAATCAGGAGAAACAATAGGGAACACCAATATTCTATGATAATCAATCCTCTATAGATCTATCAAAGAATTTAGTATTTCATAAACACAACAAACACGTATCCATAATATACCATTTCATAAGAGAATTGGTTGAGACTAGAGAAATAAATTTGGAATTTTGCAAGTCAGAGGAGCAACTTGCAGACATGTTCACAAAAGCATTGTTGAAGCATAATTTTGAGAAACGAAGAGAATATATGGGACTCATCGACCTCAAAAAACACTTGAACGATACCTCAACTATCACTTCAGTCTTGCAATCCTAAAGTTTCTTTCCATCTATCCCTCATGGGGTTATTATCAGTTTAGGGAAGTCAAGCTTAAGGGTGAGTGTTGAAGATAAGCTTGATGGTCAGTTTGTTATAAATTCCCTGCACTCACCAAATCATGGATAGTAGTATGAGATAAATGCCTTGCATCCTCTTTTGAATTTCACTCAGGACAATTGTTGAACCTCTTTAATATATTTTAGCTAGTCACCAAAAATTTAATGTATGTGGTTGTAGTAGGAAAGATATTTTGCAATATAGCTTGTTTTAAATAAAAGATTTGTATTCATATTTGTACGAAGAGTATAGGTTGACAGAATTATTGAACAGAGGAAGAAAAGAAAGTGCAACAACACTGATTGTAAAAGATTTCAGTTGGAAATATAAATTTGTATTTTCTTGCATATACAAATTTGTTTATACTTTGTTTATATACTTTGTGTTTCTCTGTGTTCTTTGCACATACTATGTTTCTTATCCAAGAATATGAAATTGTGATACGCCAATGATGGTAGCTGGAAAGGATCAATGTGGATGGACATTACTAATTTATTTCTTCTTTACTTCATTGTTTAGGATTCTGTGACATGATTGCAATTTTTTTTTTTGGGTTTTGAGTTACATAAGGATTATTAGGCTATGGTTGTTTTGAATTTCCATGGTGAATTAAATTTATTTAGAATTATTGTTGTGGTCATTAAGAAATGTCGTTTTTCCTTTTTCTAGTGCCTTAGGGGTTTTTCTGGACATTGAATCTATTTATGCATTCAAAAATGCAATTTAAACAACAACAAAAATGTGATTTCACCCAAATTTATATTGTTGAATTCCGGTGAAAAATACCCAAAAGTATAACATTTAGACAAGACCGTTAAGAAAATGAAATGAAAATTTGTTCACGACTATGGCGTCAAGTCATGAAGGTGTAACTCCAAATCACGAAGGTGTCATTACAAAGCGAATACAATGTTTAGGTTGTAAAAGTGTATTTTAAGATATTTTCCCTCAAAATGCTTGGGAAAAGGTTAACAGTGTGTACAGACAAAGGGGAATTCATGGAAATTATTTTAGTTTTCTCATAAAAAAATTGGGAAGCTAAAAAGTAGATTCAAGACACATTTTGATGAGGTTGCTAATGTGGACATTGGTGAGGCTTCTTAGAAGATAAAAAAAGTATATATTCAAGACACATTTTGATGAGAATGTTAATGTCAGCATCAACAAGGTTGGATGTTTCAAATTTATGTATGAATTCTAGGGAGTGTTTAATGTAAGAGAAAGAATGGCCCACAAAGAGTTGGAAATTATTACTTAAAACTCTAGAAAGAGCATAGGTGGAGGAGTCAATGGCATTGGAGATGGGATGAATGGGTATGCCTTTTTTGTGTGTATTTTGCAAAGACCATAGATTTTAGGAGCAAGGGATTTTTTATGAACTAAGTGCTTTTCGATGTTTCAGTTCAAAGGGAAGTTGTTGATGGATTTAGTGATAATTTTGGTAATTTTGGTTATAGGATTGAGTTTGAGTTTGTAGTATGTATGGGAGAAAAGAAGATCCATTATTTTTTAATTGTTTTCATTATTGTTCGTGATGACAATGGAATTTTCATGTATTATCTTTGTTATCTTTGAGGACGACAATGCCAAGGTTGTTGTTGAGGCACCTAAGGGAAATAAATTCATCTTTGGAGATGTTAAGTTTAGGGCATTTGGATAAAATTAAAATACAACATTTTTGGTGGACTTCCTTTGCTTCATGAGTGGGAAATAGACATATAAGGATTGGATGTTAGAAATAATATCTTTGTAAGGAATTCAATGAGAGGAAATATCCATCTTTATGGAAGTTAGTTTAATCATCGAGAGTGGTGGTGATACATCCAAACATGGGTAAGTTTCTATTGTCATTGTTTGTGTATTGGGACCAAGTGATCCAAATTTTATGAGCAGAACGAAATGAATACAGATTATTATTAAAATATGCTTAACACTAATAACATATATACAATAAAAATGGTTTCTATTCAATAAGGAAATAAGTTGAAATTGTAAAATGCAGCAAAAAACAAGCTTGGTGGAATGGTGGTGGCTTATCTCTGAGAAGAGATATGGCGGTTGTGCTCATTCGCAAGAAGATTAGTACAATGAGGCTTTGAAGGTATTTTTACAATAAATAGGAATGCCAAAAACCATATAAATCCAAAAAAATAACCCTAGGAGATGAAGCACCAAAATTCATTTGGGCCCCGTTGGGGTAAGTTAGTACATCAACTTCACGGGGTCATAACTTTTGCATACGATCTTTGTTTTAGGCGCACGATAGCCTGTTGGAAAGGTATATCCGAGGAATACACCTTTTTCCATTAGAATCTGACTTTTTCTATAGTTTGATTGTAGTGAGCCCTAAATACATTGTTTAGGGCCTCAAAATGGCCCCAGAAGTCCAAGACCCGAAAACTAGGAAAAAACTGCCAAATTGGAATACTACTAAAATGAGCCAGTTGGAATAGGTGGGATGCCACCAACATCTATTTGGATCAATCCTTTTCCATTAGGAAGAAATGGTATCCATTGTGTTGATTTCCCCCATCAGATGAGGAAATTTCTATTGAATTTGGCCCTGGGTGAGCCACTTGCCTTGGTGCAAGAGATGCCATGCTTTGGCAACTTGATAAAGTTGGATCCTTTGTTGTTGAGTGCCCTTGACTCGTGTGTCCACAATCTGATCACTGGACGCTTATTGTATGTAGTCGGGGTTGAGATTTGTTGGTGTCAATTGTTCTGATATCTCTGAGGTGTCCAATAATGGTGGGAAATAAGGTCGAAGGAGATTTATCTTGAACATTGGGTGCAGGCCAAGGAAAGGAGGAATGTTCAGTTCAAAAGAATTGTCACCCACAACCTTCGTGATGGTGTACGGTCCATAACGGACTGGGAGAATCTTTCGATGGGGCCCTGTAAGGCGTTCTTTCTACAAGTGAAACCAAACTTTGTCTCCCACCTGATACTTATGTGGCACCCAGTGTTGATCATGGCACTGCTTGTACTTGGCATTAGACTTTTGTAAAATATCTTGAACCTATTGGAGGATGTGTTGGATCCGTTCAATGAACTAGGTGGCTTTTTCAGCTTCAGTTGGAGTAGGTGACAAGTCGATCGGGGTGGCCGCAAGGGGTAGTGCAATATTAATGGGACCCAAAGGTTGGAATCCCAAGCCCACCTAAAAGGGGTTGTGGTCGGTTCATCTATGTAGGGATCAGTTGTAGCTGTGTTGAACATAGGGAAGACTCTCATCCCATGTGCAGGGGTTCTTGGAATTGTACATGTGCAATATGTGCACGATCATTCGATTTACGACCTCGATTTGGTCATCTGTTTGGGGGTGGAAGGTCGTGGATTTGGTGAGCTTGGTGTCCAGCAGTGACTAGAGGCTCAACCAAAATGTGTTGAGAAACCGACTTTCCCGATCTGATAAAATGGTTCATGGGATTCCAAAATGTACCTAGATTCGTTTAAAGAAGATCTTGTCAGTGGCCTCTGTCGTGATGCTCTTTTTGTAGGCAGCTAGAATCACCATCTTAGAAAAGCGATCAACCACAAAAAAACACAAGCATTTCCCCTCTTGGTGGATGGGAGGCCCAACACGTAGTCCATTGAGATGGATTTCCATGGCCTACCAGAAGTAGGTAGAGCGGTGTAAAAGACCTATTTCTTAGTGGTTGATTTGACAATAGCGCATGCAATGTAAGACCTGATATACTTGCTGACATCTTGTCAAAGTTTCGGCCAATAGAAATGTTTATGCAACATTGCCACTATCTTTTCGACGTTGAAGTGTCTTGCCACCCCACTCTAGTGGGATTCCCAAATCATCTTCGCTCGCTTGCTTGATGGAACATAGATATGGCCCAGACTACCCAACATCCCGTCTTGAAGATGGAAATTGGCAACAACTGAGTTTGCGCCCAACATTTGGTAGGTGGTGGCGAATTTTGGGTCTGTCTCATAGAGTTGGGGCCATCCAAAGGTCTCGTGGCCGCAAGAGTCTATCACCATGGTGAGTTTTGTGATTGGTGGTCGGCTGAGGAAATCAATGATTCAGTTGGTACTTCCTATTTTATACTTGATGTTGAGGTGGAATTTCTACAAGTATGTGGACCACTTACGATGGAGGTCATTCTGCAATTTTCCTTATGTCTGCATGAACTGCATTGGATTATGATCAATGTGGATGATTGTCTCTTTCCCAAGAATGTAACGTCTCCACTAGCGACAGGCTTGCACAATGGAGTACATTTATTTATTGTAAGTAGGGTACTTACATACACCATCTGATAGTGTCTCACTAGGATAGGCCATTGTGTGGTCGTGCTGAGTGAGAACGGTTCCCACAACATAGTCTGAAGCATTTGTCTCAATCTCAAAGGATTGTTGCAGGTCTGGTAATGAAAGTATTTGGGCTGAGCACAAGCGTTGCTTCAAATCATCGAATGCTTGTTGTTGGGACATGCCCCACACAATGTTTTCCTTACCACCACCCCTGGTTACTTGGTTGAGGGCCCATGCAATATGGGAGAATCCCAACATGAACTTGCGGTAGAAATTGGCAAGGCCCAAGAAACTCTAAATCTCAGTGAGTGTGGTTAGGATTGGCTAGTCACGGATGACATGGATCTTGGTTGGATCCACATCTACACCATGTTGATCAATGATGTAGCCCAGGTAGTGGACCTTATCCATGCCAAAGGAACATTTTTCCATGTTGGCATATAGCTTGTGTTGTTGCAGGGTGTGCATAACCTATTGAATGTGTTTCAAGTGTTCTACCCAAGTCTTATTGTAGATGAGGATATCATCCAGATACACCACTACAAAAGTATTGGTGAGTGGTCGCAGGATATCATCCATCATCCTCATGAAAGTTGTTGGAGCATTTGTTAAACCAAAGGGCATGACCAACCATTCAAAAAAACCTTATTTTGACTTGAAGGTGGTCCTCCATACATGTGTTTGTTCTATTGGGACCTGGTGGTAGCCAGACTTCAGATCAATCTTACTAAAGTATTTGGCCCCTGTGAGCTGATCAAGGAGGTCGTCGATTCGAGGAATCGGGTACCGATTCCTGACAGTGATTTTATTCAGGGCCCAGTAATCAATGCAAAGTCGTCAAGTTCCATCTTTCTTCTGTACCAACATGATTGGGATCCCACAAGGAGAAGAGGTGGGATGGATGTGCCCCTTGTGGAGCAGTTCTTGGATATGTTTCTTGATCTACTCATTCTCTAACAGAGAATGATGGTAGACTGGCCCATTGGGAAATGGTGCATCAGGGGTTAGATCAATGGGATGCTTGACCTGACAGTGCAGAGGTACCTTGGTAGGTGAGGAAAATATATCTTAGTATTCTTCCATGATCTTATCCACTTGATTCTGATGTGTGGAGAGGTCGGTCGCGGAGGCCCTATATGTGGCTGCGATCTTTCACTCATTCTGAGAGAGAATCATGAAGAAGACAAACTTATCAGTCTAAGAGATGACCTTCCTACATTGCTTGGCAGAGATTAAGGAAATAACACTAGGTGGGACTGCCTTGGGTATCCTGTACAATTTCTTGTTCAAAGTAATAATAACATTGCGAGGCCTAGACTCATATACAACATGACGTTTCCATAAATACAGTTGGCCCAAAAGAACATTACAAACTTCGAGAGGAGAAACATCACACAAAACCTTTTCTTTGAAGGGTTCGATGTCGTACGACATGCGACATTGTTGGTTGACGTGGAGATCGCTTCCTTGGCAGAGACATCCAATGGTGTAGGGTTGCGGGTGTGGCATTGTTGGCAGGGCTAGTTGTTTGACAACCTCTGCTGAGATGAGGTTATTTTCGCTACCACTATCAACGATGAAGTGCAATGGGGTACCCTTCACCCACATCTGTGAATGAAAACTGTGCTTGCCTTCTTCTGGCTCGTCTGGTTCACCAGGCTGGAGCTTGGTGGTAGCAATGGTAGCATTGGGTTCTATATCAATGATCTATCTCCCCATTTCTAGCTCTAATTCAAAGTCGGAACCCGCATCTGATTCAGAGGATTTCACCTTGGTCACAAGTGACTGCTTTGAGCGACAATCAATAGTGTTATGCCAGGGGCTCTTATGGAAGTCGCACCACTTACCGGTATCTTTCTTTGTCTTTCGGGTTTCCTTCTTTGCTTGCAGCTTGGACCGGTTGTCCCGAGGTTTTCCATCTTTTCTCTGTCCTTTTTTCTACGGGTTGGGGATGCCCTTTCTTTGTTTTTTCTATGTGGGGTTCCTAGGCCCAAATTTCCATGTCTTTCGTTTAATCTTTTGCTCGATTTTGATGACATATTAGTAGGCTATGCCCAAGGATGAGATGTCCATAAACTCTATTTCATCTTGGATGTATCTATGCATACCACTGTGATACTTGAGCACTGTATGTCGCTCAGAATATTTGATACCCAACTTGGTGTGCAAGGTATGGAAGATATTTGTGCACTCAGGCACTGCTTCGTCTCTTTTCTATCGTAGTGTGGTCCATTTTGTATATAGGTCGTCATAACTTTTGGCAGGGTAGTATTGTTCCTTAATAGCATCCCTGAAGGACTCCCAAGTGACCACAACTTTAAATAATAAGGGTTCCTCTATTTCCTTTTTCTCACAGAAAGTTTCCCACCAATATTTGACATGGGGAACGACTTTGAGGAGCGCAAAAGTAATCTTTTCTATATTCGAGAAGTTATGCACATAGAAATACCCTTCTATTAGATTCAACCATTTGTCTACAACATATGCATCTATATGACCTTCAAATATAGGAATATCAAAGTTGATTTTTACCTTGAAGGGGGCAACGCTTCCGTTTGAGGAAGATGTGTCACATGTTGGTAGTCGCCGAAGGATTTGTGTAAAATTATCCATCACCTCGTTCCTTTGTTGTGTGAGGGCTTCCTCGAGCAACATTTTGAAAGGATATATTGTCCCATCATCTTTCTTTTCTCCCACCATGAGAGGTCTCTTGGGCATGCGAGAGATTTTTTCCTCAAGAGAAACAAACTCGAGACCCAATTCTGTGTACCATGACCTAGTTGGGGACATGCATTAAGAACGACAAGGAGCAGACCGCTTTGATACCACTGATCCAGATTTTATGAGCAAAATGAAATGAATACAGATTATTATTAAAATATGCTTAACACAGAATAACAGATATACAGTAAAACTAGTTTCTATTCAATAAGGAAATAAGTTGAAACTGTAAAATGGAGTGGAAAACAAACTCGTTGGAATGGTGGTGGCTTATCTCTAAGAAGAGATGTGACGGTTGTGCTCATTCACAAAAAGATGAGTACAATGATCCTCTGAAGGCCTTTGTACAATAAATAGGAATGTCAAAAACCCTATACATCCAAAAACCTAACCCTAGGAGATGAAGCACCAAAAGTCATGTGGGCCTCGTTCGGGTAAGTTAGTACATCAACTTCCTAAGGTCGTAACTTTTGCATACGATCTTTGTTTTAGGCGCACGATAGCTCGTTGGAAAGGTCTATATGAGGAGTACACATGTTCCATCAGACCTAACATAATTTACATTCTAATTGTGGTGAGCCCTAAAAACGTTGTTGCCCTAAAAACGTTGTTTAGGGCCTCAAAATGGCCTCGGAACTCTGGGACCCGAAAACTGGGAAAAAATTGTCAAACTGGAAAACTGCCAAAATGATCAAGTTGGAATAGGTGGGAGGCCACCGAAATCCATATGGATCATCAGGGGGAATAATATTTTTGTTAGGAATGGTGTCATTAGAGGTTTGATTTTGTTCATGGAAAGACGAGGAGGAAGACAAAGAAAAAAGGTCCAAGGATCAAATGCATCTATCAATAAGGGATCGGAAAGGTTGGGTGTCTTGTTATTTCTAGGAGAAAAAGCATGTCCATGGGTGGAAAGGTTTGAGGTTTTCAAGGAGGAAACATAAATGTAGGATACTTTGAGGAAGATTTTTCATTATTGATCTCCAACAGTTAGAAGTGTTTAGAAGAGAACAAGGGTTAGAAAGAAATGTGGACAATTGAACCTTGAGATATGGGGTTGTGCTGGTAGCCAATTCAATTTTTTCCATTGCCTTATAAGATGCCTACACCTATTGTCTCCTGAACGTCAAGTTATCGTCGCATTTTGCAAATAGACGATGTTTTCATTTCTTGCGACAATTGCAATTTGGTCTCCATTCAGTTTTTCACAACTGAAAGCGTGAAAACTCCTCCATCGTTATTTGAACTGTCATGATCTTCTCATTGATATTCTGATCGTTACTTACCTTTGGTTTATTATTAAGTGGTTGGAATGATTTTTCGAACTATGTCCATTTGCCCATTCTTACTTTGATTGCGCAAATTGACTTTTATTTAATTGATAAAGCATTGAGCATGTGAAGTTATGGGTTATACTTGATTATATAAGGGTCATGGTTGATTTTGGTTTTTATATGAGGTGATCCTTATTATTATAAGCTCTTGTCTTATCGATTTTATGAAATCCCTTGTCACAATGTTTTATAAACTTTAATTACACATTATGCAACAAGCGCATGGGTAACATATGAGTCTGATTACATATTGAATGGCAATAGTTTGAAGTTATGCAATGGCGCGTTGGTTAAACATTTGGGTTTTGATTTAATGGTTTGAATTATTACTGGGTGCATGTTTAATTTTCGGTTTGATTTAATGTTGAAAGTTCATGATTTCAAACAATGCATTGGCGTATTGGTTTACTATCCACAGTTTAATATTTGGGTTGGACGGATATCTTGGTTATGATTGATTCAACACCGTTGTACCTTGTCATTACTGCTATGCATGGCGGTAGATAATCCCACCACCCTCGCACGCGTACATTAATTTTCCTCCCCCTTTCATCGTTCTCAGCTGTTAGCCAAAACGATTTTTCTCCTGTGTGTTTAATCCAAACCCTACCATTCACCCGCACCATGGCTCCGGTCGTAAGGGCTGAACCCAACGATAGCCAGGCATTGTTGATGTTCGACGGTGCTTACAGTGACCTTGAGGAACTTGGATGGCTCCCGTTCATACGAAAGTTTGATGGCTATAACCCTAGAGTGGCTCGGCAATTTGCATTAACCTTTGATGGCTGTCGAGCCAAGCTTGGGGATGTGCAATTAGAAATTGATGAGCAATTTCTTAGTTTAGCTACCGGTCTTCCTGTCACTGGGCAAAGATGGTCAAAAAATTGCAAAGTGGAAGATGTCCCGTGGACATTGCTCTTCCAGTCACGAAGGGTGAGCTCCTGTGACAAAGGTTTTCCCATCGAATATGCTAAAGCAACGTTGGCACGACTTGCTAATGATAACCAAACAATTCATCACCTGCGAGGGCAGGTATGGGTTCGTCTTCTTATACCACCTTTGTCTACTGATGGTTTTCATGGGCTATGAGCTTAATATGCCTTACTACTTTCATAGGAGTCTGTTTAAAATGTCTAAAAGATACAAACGAAGTCAGGCCGACAGCAGCCTGTTTCACTTTGGGTTGATTAAAATGATTGTTGCGTGTCATTTGTCGTTGCACCGAGACTGTTGGAATGATTTTCTTGTTCGCAATAATTTTGAGGACTCAAGCCCACCACAGGTTGACAAATCTGTGGTGAGCGAGAGCAAGTCAGTACCCCCTGTGCCTTACAGTGCTCTGTTACCTAAACCCCTACCCGACTCACCTATTGACCTACCCAATTCTGTGACCAAACATGTGGAAACTGCTAAACCCATGGCTAAAAGGCCTAAGGCCAAACCTACTGCGAATTCTAAAGGCAAGAAGAATGTCGAGTTAATCTCTCACATGGCAAGAAACAAACCAAGGCCTCCTGTCAACCCTGACCCTATTATGGAGAGTGAAGATTCTGACTCTGAGGTTGAACGTTACCTGGAAAGTGAGTATCCCTATTCGGAAAGTCTGTGCGACAAACCCTCATACGATTTTGTGAAGAACCTACCACCTTGCTTGCAAAATGACCCTAATTTTCTAGGCATCAAAATGCCCTGTGAAACCCCTGGTGACTCATTGAAACCCCCTCCTGCTCTAGCCGAATCAGCTGCTCCACCATGTGATCAGTGTGGTTCATGGTTAGAAAGGTATTACCTTGATGTGCCAATGCTACAGTCCAAAATTCATGCTCTGGAGGATCAAGTTGCAAGGCTCACCAATCAGAAGGCTAAGATGCAATCCACTGACAAGAAACAACGAACAACAGGTTCGATTTTGTTTAAGAATGTGGAGTCAGCTACAACGGTCGTCAACTAAAAATTGGCATAGCTCGAGCAACCTCACTGGTATGACTATCACCTATTTATATGATAAAATCATAAGCTCTGTTTACACCGTGGATTTGCTTTGTCACATAAGCATGCATTATTGTATATAATTTTGTTTTGATAAATCAAATTTCGTTTCCCGGATTAGTTTTGATTGGATTTGGCTTTGATTCGATTGATCGTGGGATAGATTTGATTGTTTTGATTTGGCTTCAATTGAATACTCTGTTGATTATTGAAGTTGTTAATATTTTTCTAAACACAGGCTGTTTTTTTTTGGTATTCCAATTTTGAACACAGTCAATATCTCATTTCCAATTGGTTATATTCTATACGATATGGTTGGCAATAATGGCTAACTGTTATGATTTCTTTTTAGACCAATTCGAATATTATTCTGTTAATGCATAACCAAATTGTGAATAAATATGAATCGTAACTGTTATACCCAACCAAATCGATTCGGATTGTTTTGTTTGACCATGTTATCAGATTGCAACAAATATATTGTTTGAATTTGATTTGAGGAACGAAATTGATTGTATCTAGTCTCACGATCTGTTTCTATAATTAAACTCAGCCATATTCGTTTTGATTATTTACCCAGTTTATATTATGGATTCTGTTGATTCTATCACACTCCTGTCTGTTGACTGTGTGGTGATCAATCACGAAATTCGTTGGGTCGATACTGATTGAGTATGATTTCATTTGAACACAATCGAAACAGTTTACCTATCTTTTCACTTGATTGAATGATATGAATCTGTTGCTATGGCTATAATGAGTCAATTATGGTTGTGATTGTTATTTGATCCTATCTGTTGACTGAGAAATACTCAGTAATCAGAATCTATGGCAAATTTTGGCTGATACTGTTACATTTGCCCATGATCGTAACAGTCTTTTCTTGTATTTGATTAAAACAATATGAATCTCGTGCTACTATGGATTATGATTGTGTTTGATGGGATTGTATCACACACGATATGACTTACTATTAATTTCGTTTGATATGAAACAACCTTGATATTGTTTGACCCGATTTTATGGTAAAATGAAACAGAGTATCCTCACCCCTCTTGCGATTGAATCACTTTTGATTCTGTTTAATTTTAATGATAAACTCATTTGAACCATTAGTGATTCATTTTTAGTGTTTATTAAAATAAAATTGGATTGAATTATTTTGAAATGATTTGATTTGATTTTTATCTGGTCTTGTATGTTATTTTAGACTAGCTACAGAATCAGATGATTCTGTAGCAGAGTCTGTAGGATCAAATTTTTATTATTCTGTTGAGGAAATGTCTTTCTAGTTGGTTATTTTTGGTCTATTGCAGATCAATTCGAAATGGTAGTGGCCTGGATGAGCAGTTAGGGGATATTTCAAAGATTTCACTTGCATTTTGATTTCCTAGTTTAGTTGATTTTGGTATATTTCCCAGATTATGTGAAACATTTTGATATTATCCACAGGGAGGTTTTACCCTGTGGAGGGACTTATATATACTTATGATTTTTGTAATAATGTTGATCCTTATTTGTGGGAGAACAAGGATATGGAATTCTAATACAGGCTGAAGCAGAATTTGGTGTTTTGTCACAGCTTTAGCTTCTCAATATATCAACATTTTGTTTCATGTTGTGTATATCAATTTGTATATGGTTTATGACTACTTTAGATATCTTGATCATGTGAAAATGATATAGTTTTAATTACTGTAATCCATATCTGGTTTCTTCCAAGTGTATAAAAGACATAACAATTGTTTAATTCATCTTGTGAATGACAGGTTTATCTTCTTCATGAATTGAATTATTAAATATAAGTTTTTGCATAACAGGTTTCCCTTATTGCAGAGATTTATAAATCATATAGTTGTTATGATTTTTTATCTCTTGTTTTTCCTGTAAACCACTCAAAGAGCAGCACAACCTATCGTTTATGAGAAGCTTATGGACTAACCAGTGCGATTTTCCCTCCTCTGACCAGCTTAGAAGTCATCATACACAGGGCAGACTTGGAGCGTTTCCAGGTCAGTTAGTCTTTTTTTTACTGTTTTCATTAGTAGTTTAGTTCAGATATAAGTTTAGTTAGATTTATAGAATTAATATATTAGATTGTTTAATTTCAGTAAATATATTAGATCGTTTAATTTCAGTAGTTTTATTTCTTTTTCATAAAATATAAAAATCAAAAAAAGATTCCTGG
>ML783592.1:643922-665257 GCA_009831015.1 Picea engelmannii
TAGTTTAGTTCAGATATAAGTTTAGTTAGATTTATAGAATTAATATATTAGATTGTTTAATTTCAGTAAATATATTAGATCGTTTAATTTCAGTAGTTTTATTTCTTTTTCATAAAATATAAAAATCAAAAAAAGATTCCTGGCTGTCTTAGGGAAGAAAACACATGAGTTTTGCAGGTTTTAATTAAATCTATAGACTGTTTATATTGTACATTTGTGAATAAGTAATATTACAACTGGTAATTAGATAATTATTAGAGTTAGTGTAATAGTAATTAGTAGTTTGTATATATAATAGTTAGACTAGTTTATATTTAGTTTTAGTTTGTTTTATTATTTTTAGTTAGATTAGTTAGTTTTGATTAGTTTTCTCTTTGGTTTCTTAGGACTTTAGAGCGGCCAATGGAGCCGTTAAACCCGTTAGGGTGGTTCATTCCAAACGGCTTGGGTTATTTAGACAACCCCGGACCGGTTCCACTCTCTCAGTTGACGGACGGTCAATTTCGCCTGTCAACAAGTTGTCGTAGTAGTGGGCGAATCATGTGTGCTTGTGTTCCTCTTCATATGCATTGGTTATTATTATTTATTGTGGATGAAGCGAATGGAACCAAAAAATGGTATGGATAGTTGATTTTTAGTCTTAGGTTCCTTGGAAACCATGTAAAAACTTAAATCATGTGGTTTTCTGGTTTGAGACATCAGGAATGGGGTCATGTGAACATTTATATAATGCATATACTAACTATTTATACTCTTAACTATTCATATTTCAACCATTAAATGATTGTATGTCTATGTCTTCATTTTCATGTCATTCCATTTCCAAATCTTATCATCCATTGATATAGGAGCATCTGGGAGAAGTTGAAGTAAGAGTAGACAATGCATAGTAAGAGAAAATATGGATTAGCATTTAAGTGTAGCATGCGTAGTAGAAGAAAATATAGATTAGCATAAGTGTTTCATTTAAGTGCATTTAGTTTGGGCATGGAAGAAAATATCACCTAAATGTTGAGGATGGTGCATGTAGATGATATCATTAAGGAACATACCAAAGGTGAGAGAGCATCAAAACATGCAAATAAATTTTGATACAACACACATGGGATAGTGAAATGATGGTCAATGGTCATGTGGATTTCTATAACAAAATAGACATCTAGGTAGTGCATTAAAGTAAGATCAAAGGTTGTGACAGTGTGGAAGATGGAGAGTCCATAGGCAATGAAAGAATCAGATAGGTAGATGAAGAGTCGGAGAAGAATTTGAGGAGTCATCCAAGAGAATAAATAGCATGAATTGGGGTTTGCCAATTAGCTAGTTATAGTTAAACCAAAATAGAGAAAACGTGTTAGAACATTGTCACGATGAAATTGGTAAAGAAGTTGAATTTGGCATGAATTGGTAAAGTAGTTGAATTTCATTTTCTCTTCAGCTTCATAATCATGTTCACTAGTGCAAACATGCAAGAAAGAGTTTTCCATAAAGTAAAATGAAAGTAAAGGGAGAGATAGTAAAGAAAACACGCCTGGTAGGGATCGAACCTATGACTAAGAAACAGATGCTCTATCCACTGAGCGACAGGCACCGTGATGATTCATTATCTTTATTTATTTTATAAATATCAAATCAAATAACACAAATTCTAGATCGGCCATTAGCCCTCATACCTAATTTTGCAAATCCCGGTTGGCAAGTCGTAGTAGTAAATAACAAATCAGTCGCATAAAAATTTTCAAAGCCGTAGAACTAATTTGAACCCAGCCCTTTTTGGATAGGGAAAATTAGAATATATTAACTTAGGCTCCATCAAGTCACAGGTTCAAACTTCATGGGCAGGGATTGAGGGTGAAAGTCATTTGTGGGGAATAAAATTGTCCATTGGGTGTTTAGGTTCAACGGATCCTCATACAATTTTGGTGACAACATATCACTCATAAGCATTTCTTGGAGCTAGCCCTCGCCTAGGTTCAGCCTAGCTTAGGAAAAATAAAAAGTCAATTACATTACTTTTTCAAAATAGTATAATTAATAAAAAAAGAATAAGTGATGACATAAGCAGGATTTAAACTTATATCATCATTTAAAAATAATATTAATAAAAAATAATATACATATATGTATTTAAATAAAATTAAAATCTAAAGCTTGAGACATTGGATCTAAACCGGTTAGGCATCTCAACTTTTGTACTTATTAAGGTAACAAGGAATGTTTTTATCCAAAACAAATTTATAATAGATAATAATAATCATTCCCATGCTCGTCGCCCTCACCAAAGATGACATGGAGGATGCTTTGGACTATTCTTGGGACCTGAGCGAGGAAGACAAGATTTGGTCGATGTCAGGTGGCCGACGATTTTCGAGGACAACTATGGAGGTGGTTGAAGGTGCAGGCTCGGGTGATAGTCTAGTCACAGGTGGAGTTTCTCTCAGGTATGACATTCCTGAACCTCAGGCTTGGCCAATTTTCTCAGTAGAGGCATCTCCAACCGCCTTGGATTTCTCTCCAGCCAGGGTTAGGTTTGGGTCAGGTGGACTGCAGAACTCATGTTCTGATGCCATAGATTCCCAATCTGAAGTTTGTCTCCCTAAGTGGTGGGAAGATGGTCATTTTGAATTTGGTTGCTCACTCTTTTCACCCACATGTCCTTTCTCCATGGGGGTCTTTGAGGAACACCCTCTCTTGCTCCCTAGTATTGTTCTAGCTCTACTAAATTCTGTGAACGATGGGGGAACGACACCTCCTCCTTCTTGTCCCTCACCTATTGACTCCCCATCTTCTTTTCTTTCTTTTCCTGATGCTTCGATACACCTATGTGCTTCGGACCAGGCTGTGGAGGAAGAGTCATATTCGACCCAAAATGGGATAGGGAATATATCAGGTGGTTTGAAAGAAAGTGATACGGCCGTGAAGCATCTAAGGAAAAAAAAAAAGTGGTTAAAAACACAGGGGCCCCTATCAGTTTGGTCCTAGGGCAAGATATTTCAGTCCCATAGGCTTTGGATATGGACAACTTGGTGGTGGTGGGTAAAGCAAGAGGTAGGCATTTTGGATTGTGGACAATAAAAAATTGGGCGATGGCCTCATGAAACAAAAGCATCTCAAGTCTGCCAGAGATTTCGACTCTTTCTAAAGGATGGATTCTTTTTAAATTTCTAAAGTCAGAGGATGCAAAGTGGGTTTTGAAAAAACCATGGAGTATCAACTCTATTCCTTTCCTCTTGAAAAAATGGAAGCAGGGAGAAAGTGAATGTGTTGTTGGTTTGGGTGCAACTCCCGAGACTACCGCTAGAATTCTGGATAGAACTGAGCTTCAGATAGTTGGGGACTTCTTTGGGGACCTTCATGGATGCGGACTTCTCCTTCAGGAAAATAGGAAATATGATGGTAGAAAGGATCCTAGTCTCCTTGGATATCAGATCAAGACTAGCGGAAGAAATGGAGTTCGCAATGGGGGGAAATCAGTTTCATCATAGCCTAAATTATGAAGCTATTCCTTTTCATTGTAGGCGTTGTCACAAATATGGACACCTGGTCAGCCAATGCTACCTGTTGTTTTGACCTCGTCCCGACTCTGTGGGTTCAACACACGGTAAGAAATGACCAGCCTCATCGGTGGAAGGTTTTTTATGCAATACTGTGATTCAGGGTGATGCAAATCCCCCCCAGCACAGGGATGTTCAAGAGCCGGTTTACAGAAAGGACAAGGATATGATGTGTGAAATTTCACTCAGGGTTGGCTCCTCAGGCACCCAGCTAAATGCTTCATCGGAGGATGAGTACAATAAAAGGAATCGCAACCTCCTTCATGGTCTGGCATCGCTTTTTGGTAAGGTTTTTACTCCTCCACCTCCTCTAAATTTGGTTATTTCCTCTTTGGCATTACTATGTAATGACTAGATCGGCTCGGAAAAGGGGTCTCCAAACCCTCCCTCTCAATTCCCCCTCCCCTTCGAATCTTCAAAACCTTTGGCTCTTACTGGTCCTCCCTCCCTTTTCCCTTCCTCTCCCTCTAGTCAACCATTTTAGCAGGAGTCTAGTTCATCTTTAGACTCAACAAACGAAGGTATTATTTATCAATTAAGGAATAGGGCCATTGGGGGGCCTAGTCGGGGCGCGGGTTTGGGAAAGAACCCAAACATTTCCATAGGCTCAAAAGGCAAAGGACATAAATCTTTTCTTTCAAAATCCCAATCTAAATCCCAGGTGGATATAGCCGAAGGAAAATAAAGATCAATCATTGGGGCACTTAAGCAGCGAGGACCCTAGGGAGGGCCTCTCCATGAAAATTTTATCTTTCAACTATCGAGGGTTGGCAGGGCCTCATAAAAAATCTTCCCTTTAGAGGTTGGTGGTGTCAAACCAGCCAGATTTGATGTTCCTTCAAGAAACACCGGGGGATGCAGCTTCAGTGGTCTCCTGGCTAAAACTTAGCTTTAAAAATTGGGATTTTGTGGGGTTGGATGCAAATGGGCGCTCAGGTGGGGTGGATTTAGGATGGAACACAGTGCGAATAAAAGTTAATACCACCTAGGGATTTGACTCAGGCTTGGGAGCATTGGTGCAAGAAGTTGGATCGGATAAAGAATATGAAATTTTAAATGTGTATGGACCCTATCAAGATAGATATCCTTTTTGGGAAGCTTTGGGCAGAAAGTATTTCTTCTCTCACTCAAGCCTTATTCTAGGGGGAGACATGAACTTTTCCTTAGGGAATGTGGAGTTGTGGGGACCAAACGCAAGAGTGGAACCCCTCTTTGATTTCTTTGAGCTCTTCCTGAGAAGAATGAAACTAGTGGATATTCCCCTGACTAGGCTATGCTCTACTTGGCACGATAAAAGGGTGGGGGATGAAATAATTGAAAAAAGATTAGATCGATTCTTAATTTCTGAGTCACTTGTGGAAGATGGAAATCTAAAGCGCCAATGGGTGGTATCTAGGGGTATCTCAGATCACTCTCCCATATTTTTTGAACTAGCCTCAGGCCATAAAAGGCCTCTTGGCCCTTTTAAATTTAATCAAGAATGGTTAAAAGATGAAAGTGTATCCACGCTTGTCAAGGATCTATGGCAACCAATTGATGATACTTAGAACAAACCAGTGGGTATCCAGATGGAAAGAAACCTGCGAAGAGTAAAGGAAGCTACTGTGATTTGCATTCGAGCCAAAAGGTAGAGAGATTTGGAGGATCTTATTGAAGTCGAAGCTGGTCTCCAAAATTTATATGATTCGGCCGGAGGAGGTTTCTGCTCACCAAATCCAAAGGAAGAATTGTTTAGGCTGGAAGAAAGAAGAAGAAGGTTATTGGAAGAAAAGGAAGCTGAGTGGCGATTGAAAAGCAGATCCATATGGCTAGAAAAAGGAGACAAGAAAACAAAATTCTTCCATGCATATGCAAAATGAAGAAAAACATCTAATACCATTTGGAGTCTTCAAGACTCTGAGGGAAGGAAGGTCTCAGATTTTGATGGATTGGCTTGATTGGGAAATAATTTCTTTCAATCTCTTTTTAAAGCCACTCCAGGGGCATCACTTGCAGATATAATTAGAATACCTCTTTTCTTCCCTAGCTTTGTGGGTGAAGAGGAAAACCATGCTCTCATGGAAGAGGTTTATGAGGATGAACTGAAAGAAGTTCTACACAGCTTTCAAAAATACAAGAGTCCAGGACTAGATGGCTAGACTATTGAATTTTTTCTTGGTTTCTATGATCTCATTGGGAAAGATGTTCTCAAAGTGGTGGAGGAATCAAGAGTTAGGGGTCATTTTCATCCACATATAAACTCAACCTTCATAGCTCTCATTCCAAAGGTGGATGAGCCATCCTTTTTGAATGATTTCAGACCATTTTCTTTATGTAATTGCATCTACAAGGTGGTATCCAAAGTTATTGGAAGGAGAATTAGAGTTGCTCTTTCAAAAAAAATCTCACTTGAGCAATTTGGTTTCTTGGAAGGTAAACAAATTCATGAGGCAATAGGAGTTTCTCAAGAATTCATGCACAATTTGAGATCTACAAAGAGCAGAGGAGAAATCCTTAAAATTGATTTATCAAAATCCTTTGATAAAGTAAGTTGGATTTACTTAAGGATGATCCTTACTCATCTAGGTTTGGAGGTCCCTTTCATAAATTGGGTAATGCGTTGCATCACCTCGGTCTCTTTTGTTGTTATAATCAATGGTTCATCCTCAAGTTTCTTTCATGTTGAACGGGGATTAAGGAAAGGATGCCCTATATCCCCTCTCCTTTTCCTTTTGGTTGTTGAAGGGTTGAGTAGAGCCCTAGAAGGGGGAAAAGTTAGAGGAGACATTTCGAGTATCACCATCTCCCCATCCTTAAATATTTCTCACTTGTTATTTGTGGATGATATAATTCTAATTTTTTGCAGTGGGAACAGAAGGGATGTTGAATCTTTATTGAATATTTTAGACCTTTTTGGGAAAGCAACAAGGATGGAAATTAATAGCAGAAAGTCTACTTTATCAACTTACAATTTGGATAGAGTAGAAATTGATCTTTACAAAAGGATTTTCCCTTTTGAGTAGAAGGAAACGGAAGAAGGACTCAAGTATCTAGGTTTCCATTTAAAACCCAACAAGTGCATGAAAGAGGACTAGGCCTGACTATTGACAAAAATAGAAAGAAGATTAAAATTTTGGAGCTTTAGATGGATTTCCAAGGCAGGAAGGGTGACGCTGGAAACATCTGTTCTAGAATCCATCCTTGTCTATTGGATGTCTCTCACTTGGATCCCTAAAGGAATTATTGAAAAGGCTCGATAATTTTTTTTCAGATTTATTTGGGCAGGAACAAAATACAATCATGTTGTTCCCTGGATTTCCTGGGACATTCTCGCAACCCCAAAGCATCTTGGTGGGTGGGGGCTAAAAAAATTTTTTTTGTTTGCAAAATCATTGGCAGGGAAATCAAGTTGGAGGTTAATCAATGTACGAAACCTATGGACCACAGTTGTGTACCATGAGTATATTGCACCAGCCTCTTTGGAAGAATGGGTGAGAATTCCAATTAAGAGTAGTCGATGTTTCTCAATCATTTGGAAAGCCATCCTTTCCTCTTTTTAGGTCATAGGGGATGGACTAGCTTGGAAGGTGGGAAGAGGCAATAAATTATGGATTAGAGTGGATATGTGGCTTGGTAGTGGCATAAAGTATAGTCTTCTAGAAGAATGTGTACAAGTTTTGAATGATAATGGTATCCACTATCTAAACCAAGTGTCAAATGTAGAAAGAACAAACATTTGGGGTCAAGGTTGGAAGGTTGCGGCTCATGTATGGCTAGGAAATATCTTCAATAAAGCATGGGACCAATACATTGAATCCCTTAAAAGGGAACACATATGTATTTCTGATATAGAGGATGAATTGGTGTGGAAACATTCACCCTTTGGAGATTATTCTCCTAAGTTAGGATATTCACAACTCATCATTGAGCTCCAATAGCAAGAACCTTCTTGGTGGTGGAAAGGGATTTGGAAGGTCAAATGCCCCCAAAGGCATAAATTTTCATGTGGTTTCTGATCAAGAAAAGGGTCCCCATGTGGGATAGAATGACAAAAGTAAGGTGGAAGGGACAGGATGGTGCGTTGTCTGTAAGAATGATGAAGAGTCCAGCTATCATCTATTCATAAATTATGCTATTTCTCGCCAATGCTGGAAGGAATGCTCAAAAATATTAGAGCTTGATTGTTTATGGGAAGGGGACTCAGTCGAGGAAACTTGGAAAGCTTGGTTATTGATTCCCACACTTAAAGCTATAAAGGCAATGCCAATGATTCTAATACGGGGAATATGGCTTGCCAGAAATGCTGCAATTTTCAAAGAGAAAATGTCCCTTCATGAACTAGAGGTAGCCCAAGGGATCAATATTCTAACACATTTCCCCCAAGAGAAAGAGGTGAGAAGACATAGGCAAATATTTGAAGAATTTATTGACTAGATTCAGCCTTGGGATTTTTTTGATGGGGCCTCTCATAATAATGGAGAAAGTTGTGGAAGAGGAGTTGTCCTCTTCCTCACGCAAAATCACTATTTTAAAATCACTATGGGTCTTGGTTTGGGTACAAACAACTGCGCAGAACTAATGGCTCTAAAACTTCTTCTTCTTTTTGTTGTGGATAAAAATATTTCCTCTTTACAGAGTTATGCAGACTCTTTTTTAGTTATCAGTTGGATCCAGAAAACCCAGCGATGCTAGAACATTATTATTGCTCCTCTGATTAAAGAAATATTTAGAATTCTTCTTGCTTTTGAAGCATATTCGTTTCAGCATGTCTTCGGGGAAAGAAATAGGGAGGCATATTCCCTCTCTAAGCAAGGCCTGCAGATTGCTTTGGGGAAGTGGGAATGTTTATAGTTTCAGAATGGTTTGATGACTTCATTTGGTCTAGTTCTGTATAAAGTGGGCTCGGGGCCAACCCCTCTGATTTAGTTGTGTTATTTCAGTATTCTTTTCCTATGGTACATTTCAGTCCTGTGGATCTACTTCATCTCAAGGTTCGTGGATCCACTTTTAGTCGATTCTCTCTTGTTGGATTATATTTTTGTATAATATTGTTTCTGATATATATGCCCCTCGGGGAGAGGGAAGACTTTTATCTGGGTACTTTTTCTTTGTAAGCCGATCACTTCCAGCAGTCCTACATACCTCTCAGGGTCGGAGGGGGACCTAGATTTTTTATAGGATCTTGTGCCATTTTTGTAAGGTCTATGGTATTGGAGCTCAAATACATGGAGACATGTATATGCAGAATGTAAATTTCTTTTCTTCGGCGGATGAAATAAAAATTATGCTTTTTTCTTCAGAAAAAAAATGAAATAATTTGTATTCACTACTTATAAAATCAAATGAAATGAAATGATAATCACAAATTCAGTGCGGCTGATAGAGGAAAGAAGACCTCAATTTTTATCATCAACTCTTTAACTTTGTATTATTAGCAATAGCTAGATGTGGAAATGTTGTATTTTAAAATTTTGTTGTATTCTAAAATTTTGTTGGAGATTGAGTGTGAAACTCAAAATGTGAGAACTCACTAATGCACTTTAAATATTGGTACACTATTTTTCAATTTAGTTTGTTTTCCAAATTTGTTGAAGAAAACTAGTTGAGCAAAATGAAATCAACAAAATAAAAGGGAAATGGTAGGGATGAGAAATCAAACCTGATTTAGAGATGACAAAATATTAAAATATGAGAAAATGAATAATTGACATAAATGTAGACAAGGTAAACTAAGAACAAAAATGATGTAACAAATCACATAGTAATGCATTATTAGAAATGGCTTTAAGAAGACTATGAATCTTGGATCAAATAATTATGCGAAAGTAGAATTGTTTTCTTGAATTTGATCTCACCCAACAACACTTTTGACTACCTATGATTAAATGTTACTAATAGCAATCAAATTTCATTGATGTGCCCAAAAAGTGAATGCTTCACTTATGAGTGAGACATGCTTCATGCATCATCATGAGGGCACACACTTGGTTTGTTTTTCATGTCTTTGATTTGGCCATTAGTTTGAAACAAAAGAATTTAAATAGAAATATTTGGAAATATACTATATTGAGTTCCATATAAATATATTTACCTCCACAAGTTTTAAAATATTATTTGAATTGTTTATGAACCCAATATATTTACCTTTTTCTTGAATGGAAGAAAGAAAGAGAGTGTTAGTTTTTAAATCAAGTGTGTTGTATGAGAGTGAGAGGATTGCATACAATCACAAGCGCATACAATGGAACAAGTGCCAATTATGCAAGCCATTCTTTCTTGCAAAGATTTTTTTTCATCTCTATCCCACTTTGAAATAATTTGTTATTCAACTCCCCTTCAAATGAAAATAAACAATATACTCTCTTCCTTCAACACTACTTTCATTTTCTACAAGGTGCATTTCCACACTAACACAAGCGAGGAGGGATTGGGTTTCAACCTCGCACCCTGTACATCTCCCATGGGAGATCTAACAACTGAGTAGATGGGCTTGCATAATGCCACCAACAATTGGTGGCCACACATTGAATCACTTATTCACAATGGAGTTTGATTCAAAATGACCCTCCTTTAAGGAGTCAAATTCTTGGTGTGCTTCAATACCAAAATGGGAAAGTTGAAATATAAGTTATAGGTGTGCCATCAAGGCATCCATTGGAAAAAATGCATCATCGAAGCGTTGGCCAACAATAGCAAGCAAAATCACTTTTAAACAAGTTGTAGAGGTCGAAGTGTAAAGTATGGAGTGGGGATGTGGGAGTAGACAAAAAGGAAGCGAGTGAATTCCATATATGATTGGCCAATTAGAGACATAGGGATGCTCCAATGAATTTCCAAGAGAAATATTCTTCATGGTGACTCTCTATTATCTCTCTTCTAAGTGATCATTCCCACATCCACTAGATGGATTTCCAAGATCATGCCCACATCCACTTCATGGATTTCTAAGAGAAGAACAATGCCATTTTTTCATGGAAAAACTCTCATATGTTCAACAACAAAGTATTTCTTGACATCATCTCCATGGAAGATTGCAAAACCATATGCATGGTGACGCAACCTCTCCCTCATCTGGATGGTCGCTCCACCAGGACCTTCTTTTCTCACAGGCCTGAAGAGTCCAAGCTCTTTCAACTACCCTCGGGAGCCTTTGTTCCCACAGGATACTCCTCTCCGAATCGGCTCTTCGCGTATCGGGAGATCGGGTCTCGCAATATCGTGAGTCCTGCAACACTGTCCTCGTGCAATCAAACACCGAAACCCCGATCCTCGATGGTCAACGGTCAATACTTCGGGGTATTGGGGATTCCCTGTCGGAGAATCGGCACATGAAAGGTTAATAGTCACTCACCTTTTCAAACCCCGAATGTCGAAGCGCGATGCCACGTGTCGTCCTCCGCTCCGTCTCCATGGGACCCTTCGCAACTCGGGACTTTGTTGTTCTTTCGTGTTCCCTTCGATGTCGAAAACACCGAAGTGCCGAGTCCCGACTCCTCGGGATCTCGTGCCACCTGTCTCTCCGACGATTGATGGCTTCGATTTAATCGAGGGATTTCGATTCGCGATTTCGACGTGCATGCAATGCTTGCACTCACCAACCCCGATATGCCGATACACGATGGCCAACGGGTTCTACCTACTCTCGGAAACTTCTTTCTTTCGGTAGTTCAAATCGTCGATTCTCTTCCTCTTGAAGAGATCTACGCTTTACTACCTTTCTCTGTGTGAACTTTACTGGGGTCTTCTCCCACTGAGAACAAAGGCGCTATCCCTTTGAACTTCTGCAACTCTGACTCCTTCAGAGCTCCCTAGAACACGCTCCCCATGCTCGACCTCGATCTTCACCGACCTTCAACAATGCTGAGGATTTCCAGGGTCTATGCACTCACCGTCACAGCAACCCAAATTTCCCCTTCACAAACTTACTACTGGAAGTTCGGTTCGACCTGCACTCACCTGCACGGCTCGAATAATCAAACTCACTCTTCGACAAACGTGAACAAGATTTTAATTGTTTGGCCCCTCGACGCACTCTATGCGGAGGAATTCAACTGTACTCTATGCAGGAATCTCCTGGCTCAAGCAGAGAAACAATAGAAACTCATTCCCTCATTCTCTCAGGTTTTGAACCTGATATGCAATCACATAAGCAACATATAAAAGATAAGCATAAAGAGAAGAAAGAATGCAACAACATAACATCAGCAACACACACAGTTCAAACACAGCCATGGAATTGAATCAAAACTTTCTTCTATTAATTCAATCTGTACATGGGGTTTCTTCACGAACTCTCTGCTCTGTTCTCTATTGCTCTCTTTTGTTCTCAATGCTTGATAGCAATCAGAATTTTTTTACAATGCACAAGGAGGGTGCCTATATTCGTTTTCCCTCCCAGGAGTAAAAACTGTCTAATCTACAGCTAACCATATCTACCAGCATTAAAAATATTTAATGTCTTCCTATCTATAATATATTACAAGTGCGCTCGGCTTTGAATGCCTTCATTCAAACGACGGCGCAACATCTTTCCAAGCAATTCAAAAATGCACGTGTTGGCCTGTCCAGCTGTGTTCTCTTTCTCCGCGCGCTGGCTCGCTTGATCAAAATGTGGATGCTCCTACATCATACTCCTTGACTCAGAAAGATTTCATGGGCTTCTGTCCATGAGCTCCTGTGCAGTGTGCCCATGTCTCTGTATCATTGCCTCGGTCTCCCAGCTTACATCCTCCATTGGGTGATTTCTCCATTTCACCAGGTACTCAAAATATTGCTTTCTCCTAGTCTTCTTGCCTACTCTTTTATCCAGTATGCACTCCATATATGGTTTCTGTGCAACTGGCAACTGCTTCTGCCACTGGATCACTGGTTCTTCGGTTCCAGTGTTTGCTCTTGCATCCCTGTATGGGTATAAATCTGAAATGTTGAAAATCAGAGATATCCCGATGCCTTCCGGCAACTCAAGCTCATATGCATTCTCGTCAAATTTCCTCAGGATTCGGCACGACCCAATTTTCTTCATCTTGAGCTTGTTGTATGTTCCTCTTGGGAACCTTTCCTTCCTCAGGTTCACTAGAACCATGTCCCCAACTTCAAACTGAAGTTGTCTTTTTCTCTGATCGGCTATGCGCTTATACTCCTGGTTCGCCTTCTGCGGTCGCTGCTTCACCTCTGCGTGAAGTTCCTGCATTGCTTCAGTGAATTCCTCAGCTCTCATGCTGCTCGTTTCAGCCTGTTCTGACTCCCTGAGCTCATATACTCCTCTCGGATGTATCCCATACAAAATTTGAAACGGGCTCTTGCCTGTACTCCGATTCACAGAATCATTGTACGTAAATTCTGCCTGTGGTAGGATCTGATCCCAACTGCTATGATGCTTGGTCACTAGGCTCCTCAACAGATCCCCCAAGCTTCTGTTAACCACTTCAGTCTGCCCATCTGTCTGCGGATGGTAAGCAGAACTAAACGCTAGGTCGGTCCCTAGCTTCTTCCATAGTGTCCTCCAAAAATGACCTATGAACTTGGTATCCTGATCCGAGACTATGGTCCTTGGCAATCCATGCAATCGCACGATCTCTTTGAAAAATAAATTTGCGATGTGGGTTGCATCGTTGGTCTTACGACACGGAATAAAATGTGCCATCTTTGAGAATCTGTCCACCACTACAAAAATGGAATCAACTCCTCGCTGTGTTCTCGACAAACCCAACACAAAGTCTATGCTAATGGCTTCCCATGGTCTCTCGGGTATGGGCAATGGCTGATAGAACCCTGTGTTCTGCTTTCAACCTTTTGCATGTTGACATATTCTACACCTGTCAACAAACCTTTTCACATCCGCTCGCATGCCCGGCCAATAATATGACTCGCTCAGCCTGGCGAATGTCTTGTCATGTCCAAAGTGACCTGCTAGTCCTCCACTGTGTTTTTCCTTCACCAAATTCTCTCTCATAGAGCAATCTGGAATGCACAGTTGATTACCCTTGAAGAGTAATCCATCCTAGATTAGATACTCCAGCCATGGGCTCCTATCCCTGAGCACCGGATTCTCGGCTGCCTCGTATGCTTCACCGAAGTCAACATCACCTGCATACATGTCTCTGAGGTTCTCAAAACCCAAAGTCTTGACCCTAAATTCCTGCAGCATTAAACATTTCCTACTTAAGGCGTCTGCCATCTTATTAGCAGCTCCCGAAATGTGCTTTATGACAAAGGTAAAATTCTGCATGTATTCCACCCACTTTGCATGCTTCTGATTAAGCTTTTCTTGCTGACTTACAAACTGCAATGCATGGTTGTTGCTGTACAACACAAACTCTTTGGGTATCAGGTAATGCCTCCACTTTTTCAGTGTCTGGATAATGGCATAGAATTCCTTGTCGTACGTGGAGTACTTTAGCTTCGCATCATCCATCTTCTCACTGTAATATGCTACAGGCCTATCATCCTGACTCAAGACCCCTCCAACAACATATCCGCTAGCATCACATTTCACCTGGAAGGTCTTCTGAAAATCAGGTAACACTAACACTGGTTGCTCCGTTATTTTTCGCTTCAACATATTGAATCTCCTCTCAGCCTCAGCGGTCCATTGGAAAACCTTATGCCGTTTCTTCACGGTATCCATCATTGCGGCACTGATCCCACTGAAATTCCGAATGAATTTTCTGTAGAAGCTTGTCAACCCATGGAAGCTCCTTACCTCGAAAACATTTCTCGGCGATGGCCAATTCCTGATCACTTCTACCTTCTCAGGATCCATCTTCAATTCATTCGCCGATATTACAAAACCCAAATAAATGAGCTCTGTCTGCATGAATGAACATTTCTTCAAATTAATCAGCAGCTTCTCCGACTGTAATCTTCTCATCACAATGGCCAAATGCCTCTAGTGTTCAGCCTTTGTCTTGCTGAAAATCAATATGTCGTCCAGGTATACGACCACAAATTTGCCAATGAATTCCCGCAGGACTTCATTCATCAGTCTCATAAAAGTGCTTGGCGCGTTTGTTAACCCAAACGGCATGACCAACCATTCGTACAAGCCCTCGTTTGTCTTGAATGTTGTTTTCCATTCATCTCCCTCTCTCATCCCGATCTGGTGATATCCACTCTTGAGGTATACCTTTGAAAAATAATTTGCCCCACTCAGGCAATCCATCAAGTCGTCCATTCTCGGCAATGGGAACCTGTACCTGATGGTGATCTTATTAATCGCCCTGGAGTCTGTACACATCCTCCAGCCTCCATATTTCTTTGGACTCAGTACTGTTGGAACATCACATGGACTTAGACTTCCTCTGACCAATCCTTTATCTAGCAAGTCTTTCACTTGCCTTTTGACCTCCTCGTTCTCCTGAGGTGTCAACCTGTATGCTGTCTTATTTGGAAAACTTGCTCCGGGTATGAGGTCAATATGATGACTCACACTCCGTACCGGCAGCAACGAATGCGGCAGTTCATCCACGATAATGTCAACAAACTCTCCCAGCAGTTGTTGAATCTCCTATGGAAAGTCGTCCACTCTTGTGCTTGTCAGGACAATTCTCGGCTTCCTGACAACAAAGAATTGTGGATCTTCATCCTTCTCTAACTCTGTGAGAAGTTCTTTCCCACTCATGAGAAGTATTGTGCTGCTTACTTCTGGCTCCACCTTCTTATCCTGTATCGGCAGCAGTGTATGTGACCTCCCATCTTTCTCCAAGGTGTATGTGTTCATTCTCCCATCATGAACAACATGTCGGTCATATTGCCAAGGTCTTCCCAATAAAACATGACAGACATCCATGGGAATGACATCACACAGGATTTCATCCTTATATTCACCCATTTTAAAATTGACCAAGCATTGCTTTGTAACACATACCTGGTGTCCTTTCTGCAGCCATGTCACTTTGTATGGACTTGGGTGTCTGTTCGTTTTCAGCTCCAGCTTCTCCACCATCTCGGTCGAAACGAGATTATCGGTGCTTCCACTGTCCACTATGACCTTGCATTTCCGACCCTTGGTCTTGCAAGTCGTCTAGAACAGTCTGCATCTTTGCGCTGAGCTTTCCACCTCTTTCTCAGGTTTCAAGAGAGCCTTGTGCATTGTTAGTGACCCTCCACTTCCCGTGCTTTCATCCTCATCGTCACGCCTCTGCGCCTCAGCGACGTGACCTTTTCCTCCATCCATTTTCCTCTCCGGACAATCCATGGCTTTGTGGCCTTCTTTACCACATGTGAAACATGTGATAACTCCTCCTCGACCTCTTCCTCTACCTTGGGTACGAGGAAATGTGTTGGCATCAGCATATCCTCCCTGCTGATCCTCTTGTTGTCTCCTCGGCTCAAAGTTTTGTTGCCTCTGCTGTGAGGTTCCACCTCTTTCAGTTTTTCCCTGAGGTCTCCTCCAATCCTCTTTGGGTTTCTGAGTTTGTTCTTGGGCAACTGTCTTTCCTCTAGGCTGACTCCTGCCTCGCCCTCGCTGTCCCTGCTTGTGGCTCAGCTTCTCTTCGGCCTTCAGAGCCATCTGATACGCATCCTCAACTGTGCGGATGGTCAGCATGCTCAGCTCATCCTGAATGTCATATCTGAGACCATTCAGGTATCTTGCCACCTTTCGTCATCACTCTCTCGATGACCAGATCAAATGTTGAGCCTGTAAAACTCCTCGGTGTACTCTCTCACCGTCATCATCTTCTGTCTCAGGTTTTGCATGCGCCTGAACAGAGTGATCTGGAAGTCCCTCAGAATGAACTTCGCCTTCATCTTGGCGATCATCCAATCCCAACTCTTGATCTTCTGTTTACCTTTGGAACGTCTGTCTGCCTACAGCTCGTCCCACCATAAGGCTGCATGTCCTTTCAGCTTGGTAATAGCATGCCTCACCTTCTTTTCCTCTTCGATATCTTCGTAATCGAAGTAGGTATCCAATGCTCGGATCCAATCCAGCAATTCCTCTGCATTTAGACTTCCCTCATAGATGGGAAGGTCCATATTCATCTTCGAGCTCATCCTCGAAATGGCTCTAATCAACCTCTATATTGATGCATCCTCTGTCGTGACTTCTTCTTCAACATGTCCAGCTTCCTCCTCAATCTCGGGATCACTGAACTCTGTTGCACCAACACTACGTCTTTGGGTGGTCTCCATTTCTTCGAGTCTAGCTCGGAGATCTCTCATCTCTCGCTCTATTTCAGCATTTCCTGCTGGCCTACCTCTCCTTTGGGCATCCCTATCTTCACGATTAGGTGATTTCCTCTCTCTTCTGGGTGGCATGATGAAATCTGCTTCTCCCTGTTACCCGAACAAAGAGAGCTCCACTTCCTGGCTCTGATACCACTCTGACGCAAGTCGTGTGTATTAGAGTATCCTTCTTTTCTCCTTTCGCCTGAAATACACAGAAAAGTTCCAGGCTCTGATACCACTCTGACGCAACCTCTCCCTCATCCGGATGGTCGCTCCACCAGGACCTTCTTTTCTCACAGGCCCGAAGAGTCCAAGCTCTTGCAACTCCCCTCGGGAGCCTTTGTTCCCACAGGATACTCCTCGCCGAACCGGCTCTTCGCATATCGGGAGATTGGGTCTCGCGATATCGCGAGGCCTACAACACTGTCCTCATGCAATCAAACACTGAAACCCCGATCCCCGATGGTCAACGGTCAATACTTCGGGGTATTGGGGATTCCCTGTCGGGGAATCGGCACATGAAAGGTTATTAGTCACTCACCTTTTCAAACCCCGATAGTCGAAGCACGATGCCACGTGCCATCCTCCGCTCCGTCTCCGTGGGACGCTTCGTGACTCAGGACTTTGTTGTTCTTCCGTGTTCCCTTCGACGTTGAAAACACCGAAGTGCCGAGTCCCGACTCCTCGGGATCTCGTGCCACCTGTCTCTCCGACGATTGACGGCTTCGATTTAATCGGGGGATTTCGATTCGCGATTTCGACGTGCATGCAATGCTTTCACTCACCAACCCCGATATGCCGATACACGATGGCCAACGGGTTCTACCTGCTCTCGGAAACTTATTTCTTTCGGTAGTTCAAATCGTCGATTCTCTTCCTCTTGAAGAGATCTACGCTTTACTACCTTGCTCTGTGTGAACTTCACTGGGGTCTGCTCCCACTGAGAACAAAGGCGCTATCCCTTTGAACTTCTGCAACTCTGACTCCTTCAGAGCTCCCTCGAACACGCTCCCCGTGCTCGACCTCGATCTTCGCCGACCTTCAACAATGCTGAGGATTTCCAGGTTCTATGCACTCACCGTCACAGCAACCCGAATTGCCCCTTCACAGACTTACTACTGACCTGCACTCACCTGCACGGCTCGAATAATCAAACTCACTCTTCGACAAACGTGAACAAGAGTTTAATTGTTTGGCCCCTCGACGCACTCTATGCGGAGGAATTCAACTACACTCTATGCAGGAATCTCCTGGCTCAAGCAGAGAAACAATAGAAACTCATTCCCTCATTCTCTCAGGTTTCGAACCTGATATGCAATCACATAAGCAGCATATAAAAGATAAGCATAAAGAGAATCAAGAATGCAACAGCATAACATCAGCAACACACACAGTTCAAACACAGCCATGGAATTGAATCAAAACTTTCTTCTATTAATTCAATCTGTACATGAGGTTTCTTCACGAACTCTCTGCTTTGTTCTCTATTGCTCTCTTCTGTTCTCAATGCTTGATAACAATCAGAATTTTTTTACAATGCACAAGGAGGGTGCCTATATTCGTTTTCCCTCCCAGGAGTAAAAACTATCTAATCTACAGCTAACCATATCTACCAGCATTAAAACTATTTAATGTCTTCCTATCTATAATATATTACAAGTGCGCTCGGCTTTGAATGCCTTCATTCAAACGGAGGCGCAACAGCTTTCCAAGCAATTCAAAAATGCACGTGCTGGCCTGTCCAGCTGTGTTCTCTTTCTCCGCGCGCTGGCTCGCTTGATCAAAATGTGGATGCTCCTACATCACATGGTCAATTAATAAAATAATCTTGAATGTAATGATATAAGGTTGTTGAATAGATATCACCGTGTCAAGTGAAGTCACCATCATTGTAACTCATTGCACATTGTCTCCACTAAGGAATGCTAATCAATAGTGTAGAGACCTCTAATGGTCATGCAGAAAGCCTCTTCTAAAGAATGACAATCAATGGTGGAGAGGACTTTGATGGTTCTCCAATACATTTAAATGGCTCTCAACGCTCTAACCATCACATTGAGACATGTGCTTCACATAAGTAAAATGCCTCACAATGAAATTAATCGATAAAGTCTTCAAAATAAATTCAAGGGAAATCTTTTTTGTGGTGACTCTATGTTATCTCTCCTCTAAGTGATTGTGCCCACATGCACTTGATGGATTTTTGAGAGAAGAGAAACGTCATTTTGTCATGAACAAACTCTCATATATTCGATGACAAAGTAGTGATTGACACCGTCTCCATGGAATATTGCAGGACCACATGCATGGTCAATCAATAGTATAATATCAAATATGATGATATAAGGTCATTGAGCAGATAGGTCCATGGAAAGTGAAGTCACCAACATCAAAGCTCATTGCACAGTGCCTCCACTAATGAATGGCGATCAACATTGCAAAGGCCTCCAATGGTTGTGCACAAGATCTCTGCTAAAGAATGGAAACCAATGGTGGAGAGGCCTTTGATATTTGTCCAACACTCTAAACGACTCTCAACACTCTAACCATCACATCAAGACATATGCTTTGCATAAATAAAATTTCTTACAATGTAATTAATTGACAAAATCTTCAAAATAAATTCAATAAAAAAACATTTTTAAGAAATCATTCTCTTAAATCCAATAAAACCCACGTGATACAACCCATTTTATGATTACTTGATCCACATGAGGGGAAACTTCTTTGAAATCTTATTACAAATAAACTAAAGATATATTCTTACTTTTCCATTTTCCCCTTTGTCACTAGTATGACCATATTCTCACATAAAGAATACAATATTAGGCCCCTCCATCATTAATGAGATAGATAGGGTAGGCCTTTGAAACTGATATCTTAAAGATGAATATGGACTATCAACCAAGAGGCCAAATTAAAATCTTATGGCAAACATACATGGTGCCTTGGGGTGGGTGCTTCAATGACAAGCTTAAACTACCAAGACATAGTACTAAGAAAAATTAAAAAAAACATGAGTAGAAGCAAGAACAATGGAGCAAGACCACCAAGACATAGTACTAAGAAAAATAAAAGAGACATGAGTAGAAACAAGAACAATGGAGCAAGAGATAGAGCGATCTTCATATATTTTCTTTCTTCATCTCACCTCCATCCTATAATAATTTCTCAACACTCTTATAAATGTAAAAGAAAGGAGATCATTTTGTTTCTTTACATCATTCCTTGGACCTCTCTCCTCGACAACACTATATCGGTGATCTCTATGCTAATTGATTCATTCAAACCCTTCTCTGAGACAACTAATGTTGGAGAAGGAATAAAACGATACAGATTCTGAGGATTTTGAACCTACAATCTCTAAATCCAATGTGTGTGTATGATCCCACAATTTATTTAGTAGCAGGTATGCAAGAACAAAGACTTATAAATGACCGGGTACATTTTCATCCCGTCCACATCACCTCCATTGTGCATGGAAATGCCAATTTTCTCATAGATATCAAGATCAATTCCCATAGAAGTTGAAGGAACAAAGTCTTTCTTTTAGTTGAATCTTTTTGGCATGTGGTTCTGTTGTTGGATTTTGAGGTTTGTATCGATAATGTATGTTGTCTACTAACAATAATTTTCTAAGATTCAAATATTGTGTGGTTATAATAAGAGGGGTAAGAAGCTGAAAATTGATTGATTTTTACCAAAGGTCAAACTGGAGCTATAGGTATGTGAGATTAGGTGATCACTCCCATGTCGAAACTAAAATCCTTGTGCATGATAAATATCATATGTTGTCATTTTGGCATCAATGGTAAGGGAATGGAGTATGACTAAGTTGAAATTTATGTATAGATATTGGATTGTGTGGTTCAGTATAGATGATCAACGTTGGAGATGTCTCCAATGGTCATCTAACACATATAGAAGGTTATAAATGCTCTAACCATCACATCACTACTTTTGTTTCTATAAGGGGAATTCCTTACGATGTAAAAATATAATACTTATATTCATGATTCAACATAATTTTTAACCTATAAAAATATTAACATAATTTTAGAACCATCTCAATGTAATACTTATATTTATGCCTAAACATTACTTTTAACATGTAGAAATATTAACATAAGTGTGCAACCCTCTCAACAGTTTATTATAATTTTTGCTATGCATTTTCAAACTACATCAAGTCTTCATTTTTTGAGTAAAATAAATTCATTATTTACATATTTATTCTTATACCACATGTTTTCCACCAAAATTTTTATAGCCCACTATAAGGGAGATGTGTAATTCCTTCTGTGTTGAACATGGAGTTAATACATGACATTTAAAAAAATGTTAATAAAGAAAACAATGTTTCAATGTTGACCATAAATAAAATATTTCAAAGTCCACTTTAATTCATATATGTGTGTATGTGAGAGAGAGAGAGACTTAAAGTGGACTTTGAAATATTTTATTTATGGTCAGCATTGAAATACATATAAAGTAATTGAAAGTAAACAAAAAATAATTTCACGGAGAGTGCTTTCTACATCCTAGTATGAGGGAGATGTGTAATTCCTTCAATGCTTAGCATGGATTTGACATGTGATATTAAAAAACAATATTGATAAAAAAACACATTTCAAT
>ML783592.1:665307-691890 GCA_009831015.1 Picea engelmannii
ATACAATCACAAGCGCATACAATGGAACAAGTGCCAATTATGCAAGCCATTCTTTCTTGCAAAGATTTTTTTTCATCTCTATCCCACTTTGAAATAATTTGTTATTCAACTCCCCTTCAAATGAAAATAAACAATATACTCTCCTCCTTCAACACTACTTTCATTTTCTACAAGGTGCATTTCCACACTAACACAAGCGAGGAGGGATTGGGTTTCAACCTCGCACCCTACACATCCTCCATGGGAGCTCTAACAACTGAGTAGATGGGCTTGCATAATGCCACCAACAATTGGTGGCCAGACATTGAATCACTTATTCACAATGGAGTTTGATTCAAAATGACCCTCCTTTAAGGAGTCAAATTCTTGGTGTGCTTCAATACCAAAATGGGAAAGTTGAAATATAAGTTATAGGTGTGCCATCAAGGCAGCCATTGGAAAAAATGCATCATCGAAGTGTTGTCCAACAATAGCAAGCACAATCACTTTTAAACAAGTTGTAGAGGTCGAAGTGAAAAGTATGGAGTGGGGATGTGGGAGTAGACAAAAAGGAAGTGGGCGAACTCCATATATGATTGGCCAATTAGAGACATAGGGAAGCTCCAATGAATTTCCAAGAGAAATATTCTTCATGGTGACTCTCTATTATCTCTCTTCTAAGTGATCATTCCCACATCCACTTGATGGATTTCCAAGATCATGCCCACATCCACTTCATGGATTTCTAAGAGAAGAACAACGCCATTTTTTCATGGAAAAACTCTCATATGTTCAACGACAAAGTATTTCTTGACATCATCTCCATGGAAGATTGCAAAACCATATGCATGGTCAATTAATAAAATAATCTTGAATGTAATGATATAAGGTTGTTGAATAGATAGCACCATGTCAAGTGAAGTCACCATCATTGTAACTCATTGCACAGTGTCTCCACTAAGGAATGCTAATCAACAATGTAGAGACCTCCAATGGTCATGCACATAGCCTCTTCTAAAGAACGACAATCAATGGTGGAGAGGACTTTGATGGTTCTCCAATACATTTAAATGGCTCTCAACACTCTAACCATCACATCGAGACATGTGCTTCACATAAGTAAAATGCCTCACAATGAAATTAATCGATAAAATCTTCAAAATAAATCTAAGGGAAATCTTTTTTGTGGTGACTCTATGTTATCTCTCCTCTAAGTGATTGTGCCCACACACACTTGATGGATTTTTGAGAGAACATAAATGTCATTTTGTCATGAACAAACTCTCATATATTCGATGACAAAGTAGTGATTGACACCATCTCCATGGAATATTGCAGAACCATATGCATGGTCAATCAATAGTATAATATTAAATATGATGATATAAGGTCATTGAGCAGATAGGTCCATGGAAAGTGAATTCACCAACATCAAAGCTCATTGCATAGTGCCTCCACTAATGAATGGTGATCAACAGTGCAAAGGCCTCCAATGGTTGTGCACAAGATCTCTTCTAAAGAATGGAAACCAATGGTGGAGAGGCCTTTGATAATTGTCCAACACTCTAAACGACTCTCAACACTCTAACCATCACATCAAGACATATGCTTTGCATAAATAAAATTTCTTACAATGTAATTAATTGACAAAATCTTCAAAATAAATTCAATAAAAACATGTCTTTAAGGAATCATTCTCTTAAATCCAATAAAACCCACGTGATACAACCCATTTTATGATTACTTGCTCCACATGAGGGGAAACTTCTTTGAAATCTTACTACAAATAAACTAAAGATATATTCTTACTTTTCCCTTTTCCCCTTTGTCACTAGTATGACCATATTCTCACGTAAAGAATACAATATTAGGCCCCTCCATCATTAATGAGATAGATAGGGTAGGCCTTTAAAACTGACATCTTAAAGATGAATATGGAATATCAACCAAGAGGCCAAATTAAAATCTTATGGCAAACATACATGGTGCCTTGGGGTGGGTGCTTCAATGACAAGCTTAAACTACCAAGACATAGTACTAAGAAAAAAAAAAAAAAAACATGAGTAGAAGCAAGAACAATGGAGCAAGACCACCAAGACATAGTACTAAGAAAAATAAAAAGAGACATGAGTAGAAGCAAGAACAATGGAGCAAGAGATAGAGTGATCTTCATATATTTGCTTTCATCATCTCACCTCCATCCTATAATAATTTCTCAACACTCTTATAAATGTAAAAGAAAGGAGATCATTTTGTTTCTTTACATCATCCCTTGGACCTCTCTCCTTGACAACACTGTATCGGTGATCTCTATGCTAATTGATTCATTCAAACCCTTCTCTGAGACAACTAATGTTGGAGAAGGAATAAATCGATACAGATTCTGAGGATTTTGAACCTACAATCTCTAAATCCAATGTGTGTGTATGATCCCACGATTTATTCAGTAGCAGGTATGCAAGAACGAAGACCCATAAATGACCGGGTACATTTTCACCCCGTCCACATCAACTCCATTGTGCATGGAAATGCCAATTTTCTCATATATATCAAGATCAATTCCCATAGAAGTTGAAGGAACAAAGTCTTTCTTTTAGTTGAATCTTTTTGGCATGTGGTTCTGTTGTTGGATTTTGAGGTTTGTATTGATAATGTATGTTGTGTACTAACAATAATTTTCTAAGATTCAAATATTGTGTGGTCATAATAAGAGGGGTAAGAAGCCGAAAATTGATTGATTTTTACCAAAGGTCAAACTAGAGCTATAGGTATGTGAGATTAGGTGATCACTCCCATGTTGAAACTAAAATCCTTGTGCATGATAAATATCATATGTTGTCATTTTGGCATCAATGGTAAGGGAATGGAGTATGACTAAGTTGAAATTTATGTATATATATTGGATTGTGTGGTTCAGTGTAGATGATCAACGTTGGAGATGTCTCCAATGGTCATCTAACACATATAGAAGGCTATAAATGCTCTAATCATCACATCACTACTTTTGTTTCTATAAGGGGAATTCCTTACAATGTAAAAATATAATACTTATATTTATGATTCAACATAATTTTTAACCTATAAAAATATTAACATAATTTTAGAACAATCTCAATGTAATACTTATATTTATGCCTAAACATTACTTTTAACATGTAGAAATATTAACATAAGTGCAACCCTCTCAACAGTTTATTATAATTTTTGCTATGCATTTTCAAACTACATCAAGTCTTCATTTTTTGAGTAAAATAAATTCATTATTTACATATTTATTCTTATACCACATGTTTTCCGCCAAATTTTTTATAGCCCACTATGAGGGAGATGTGTAATTCCTTCTGTGTTGAACATGAAGTTAACACATGACATTTAAAAAAATGTTAATAAAGAAAATAAAGTTTCAATGTTGACCATAAATAAAATATTTCAAAGTCCACTTTAAGTCATATATGTGTGTATGTGTGAGAGAGACTTAAAGTGGACTTTGAAATATTTTATTTATGGTCAGCATTGAAATACATATAAATTAATTGAAAGTAAAAAAAAAAAATCATTTCACAGAGAGTGCTTTCTACATCCTAGTATGAGGGAGATGTGTAATTCCTTCAATTCTTAGTATGGATTTGACATGTGATATTAAAAAACAATATTGATAAAAAAACACATTTCAATATCAACTTTGTGTGTGTGTGTGCATACAAGAAGCTCATTTGTAAGAAGTCTCCAAAAGTGTGAAGAAGACTGAGTCTGGAGTTGTATTAGAGTTTGGATTTATAAACATTATGTAAGTTTCTTCTAATATAAGTGTTTGTGGAATTCATCTCCTATATCTCTTTGTAATTATAAAGTTTGTATGCTTTCTTCTCCCAAGATCATTCTATCATTCCTACATGTTTATGTAAGTAGTGGTTCACTCTTACTAGTGTAGAAGTGATCCGATGCTTAGGATAGAATAAAGAAAAAACCTTGGTATCAAAGCCAACCACATTATTTCCTATGTTTATTTCTTGATACCACACCTTGGTATCCTTACTATTATTTTGTTATAGCCATAGTTATTATGGTATCCCTTGTTTCATCTCTCGTTATTAGAGTTCCCGTAAAAGTGTGGTGAATTTGTATGCATATATGTAACATACCCAGCCATCCACAGGCTGAGTACGCTACCTTCAAGCCCGCCCTTGGACTTCTTTCTCTTACTGATACCTTCTTTAAAATTTAAGGATGCGTAAAATAAGAGAATTAACAACATGCACAACAATATGCAACAATCATGCATAATCTAAGATTTAATTAAACGATAATTAAATACATAGAGGAATACATTCATACACAGATAATAATATCACAACAGAGAGATCACTTTTATTTATAAAAAGGTGACACCAACTGGCTTCAGACCAAGGACATTCCACCCAGCCATAGAGACCACTACTCCAAGTCTCAACAACAGTGTCACCCCCCAGCCAGGGCTATGAATCCAAAAGGACAGTTCTAGAGTGTACTTGGGTTCCCAAACTAGTCAACTCTCAAGCTCTCACAGGTTTCCCAACACCCACAACAAACCAAGTACCCATCTCTCTTCTGCCCAGCCTGTGCCACCCGAGAGAATGGACTTCCACCCTTCTCTTCCACATAGTACCTCAGGCAATCCTTCTCCTTCCTGCCAGGGCCTCTAGCACAGTTGGTCCAGAATCTCAATGCTGGAACTCTCAGGACTCGCAGTTGTGAGAAAAACATGCTACAAGCCCATGCATTTCATACATGCAAGCCCCTAGGTCACGACTAGATCACACCAATGACCACAGAAGCCAACTATCCCATGGCTAATTCTTCAGCAGCTCAATTTCCCTTCCTAAGACAAGACATGGATGAGGACGGATCAATGGAGGAGTCAGGGGGTGCATAGGAGTGTGTGAGGGAAAAAAAATGAGTGAAGGTATAGGAAATCAGCAGACAAGCCATCAGTCAAACCCCCCCATCAGACCAGAGGCGGGTTTAAGTAACTTCGTGGGGGAAATCAAGAACCTCCTAGCCTTCCCCAAGAATCTCTCATAACCAATCCCCTCCCTTAGAAAAAAGGGTAATTAGAATAGGAATAAAAATTTATCCTCTCAAGCCCCTTCTCTTGTGGAATCATAGGCCCCTATAACTCTAGTCCTTGTCTGTCTAGCAGCCAATGATGTTGTTATTATTAATAATGATCAAAACATTACATTTCTTGGGCACACTGGCCTTTTAATAATTGTTTGGGCACTCTGGCCTCTCAACATTGTAACAATACATTATCTAAAAATGGGGGTTCAAAACCTGGGGTGTTACATCCCCTCCCCCTTATTTTGGCATTGTCCTCAGTGCATTACAGAACAAAGATCCACATCTCAAATTTATTCAAAAATTTGCAGGTACTTTGACCGCATGGCATATTCATGCTCCTAGGTAGCATCTTCAGGACCGTAGCAAGTCCACTAAACTTTTAGAATCTCTATAACTCGATTCTGGAGCATTTTGACCTTTCTATCCAATACCCATACTCGTTGAACCTGAAAGTCTCCCTCCATCTCTACCTGAATCAGATGCCAATCAATAACATGGTTAGGATCATGTACATATTTATTTAGTAAAAATACATTATGCACATTCATGGAAGCAGACAATGCAAGCATGTATGCAGTTGGCCCTATTCTGTCTAATATTTCAAATGGACCATTGAATTTGGCTGCCATCTTTATACAACTGCCCAATTTCAAAGAGCTTTTCTTGGGCTTCACTTTCAAAAGTACATGCTCACCTACTTTAAATTCTCTAGCTGTCATGTTCTTGTCTACATAAACTTTCTGTCTATCCTAAGATGCATTTAAATTCTGCTTAATCTTGACCACCTGGTCTTCCATGTCCTTGAGAAAATCTGGCCCAAGTACCACTCTATCTGCTGGGTTGTCCTAACTCACTGGAGTATTGCATTTCCTCCCATACACGGCTTCAAATGGGATCATTCTCAATGAAGCTTGATACTCATTGTTATATGCAAACTCAACCAAGTGTAATTAATCTTCCCACTTAGATGGCTTATCCATCACATACATTCTCAGCATGTCTTCAATTATTTGATTGACTATCTCTGTTTTCCCATCTATCTGGGGGTGATATGTTGTGCTAAAGTTTAGCTTTGTGCCAAATCCTTTAAGCAATCCCCTCCATAAATTGGAGGTAAACTTTGTATCTTTGTTCGATACAATTGTCCTAGGTATCCCATGCAACCTAGAAATTTCCTTCATGAAGATTTTTTCAATATTATTTGTTGTATGCATTTTCTTCACAGGCACAAAATGAGCAACCTTCATTAATTTGTCAACCACCACCATGATTGAATCATGTTGCTTATTCATTCTGGGTAATCCCGTGATGAAATCCATGGTGATCACTTCCCATTTATTCTCTATAATTGGCAATGGTTGCAGCAAACCCACTGGGTGCCTATGCTCAGCCTTTACCTTCTGAAATTCCATACACCAAGCAATGTAATCAACAACATCCTTCTTCATTCCTGGCCAAAAGAACTGGTTTCTTACTGCTGCAATTGTTTTCTGGTAACCGAGATGTCTAGCATAAGGAACATCATGCATTTCCTTCAGTACCACATTCCTCGGTTCTCCTAAACTAGGAACATAGATTCTATTTTTATGCATGAGTAATATGTCTTCCTTTATCTCATACTCCTTTATTTTTTGTTGTACATCTCCTTGTTTTAAGTTTTATTTTACCTGTAGGTAATGCTGATCTATAACAAGACCATCTAAAATTATTCTCTTCAATTCTGACTGATGCATACTAATAGTAGTAGCATGCATGAGATGCACTCTTCTACTAAGTGCATCGACAACTTTATTCTCCTTTCCTTTGATATGCTTGATATCAAAGTCATATTCACTTAAAAATTCAAGCCATCTTGTTTGCCTGGCATTCAAGGTTGGTTGTTCAAAAATATACTTCAGGCCAATGTGGTCTGTTCTTAATTCAAATTTCTTCCCCATGAGATAATGCCTCCACATCCTTAAGGCATGAACAATGGCAGGAAGTTCCAAGTCATGCGTGGCATAGTTCCTCTCATGTTCCTTAATCTTTTTGGACTCGTATTCAATGACATGTCCATTTTGTGTGAGGACTCCCCCAAGTCATTTCTTACAAGTGTCTATACATACCACAAAACTTTCATTTGGGTCAACAATCTTTAACATAGGCACCCTAGTAAGTAATTCCTTCAACAAATTAAAATTATTTTCACATTTGAGGGTCCATTCAAATTTAGTTCCCTTCTTTTGCAAAGAAGTGATGGGATGAGCAATCTTAGATAACCCTACTATGAACCTTATGTAGTATCCAGCTAATCCCATAAAAGATCTGATGTCTGACACATTTCTGGGTATTGGCCATCCTCTAATGGATTTGATCTTCTCTGGATCTACTGCTATGCCCTGCTTTGAAATAATGTGTCCCAAGTAATGGATCTGCCTTTGATAAAAAGAACACTTACTCAATTTGGCATACAAATGATGTTCTCTCAACACTTGCAATACCAATCTTAAGTGATGTTCATGCTCCTCTTCAGACTTGGAATAGATAAGCATGTCATCCAAGAATACTATGACAAACTTGTCCAAATAATTTCTGAATATGTCATTAATTAATCACATGAAGATAGATGGTGCATTGGTCAGTCCAAATGGCACCACTACAAATTCATAATTCCCATACCTGGTCCTAAAGGTTGTCTTATGAATGTCTTCTTCCTTGATTATTACCTGATGGTATACTGCCCTCAGATCAATATTTGAAAATATATTTGCTTCTCTTAGCTGGTCAAAGAGGTCATCAATTCGGGGTAGAGGATACTTGTTCTTTATAGTGTACTTGTTCAGCTGTTGGAATTCAATACACAGCCTCAAGGTTCCATCCTTGTTTTTGACAAAAAGTACGGGTGCTCCCCAAGGTGAAACACTTGGATGTATGTACCCTTTCTTCAACAATTCTTCCAACTACATTTGTAATTCTTTTAACTCTGGTGTGTTCATTCTGTAAGATATTTTTTACATCGAGGAAGCTCTTGGCACTAATTCAATTGAGAAATCTATCTCCCTTCTTGGTGGCAATCCGGGTATTTCTTGGAATACATCTTCAAATTCTTGTAGCACCGGTAAATATTCAAGGCTTGGCCCCTTTGTATTATCTGACTCTTTCATATGAGCTACATACAGTTGACATCCTTTCCTAAAACATCTTTTCATCTGTAAGGTTGAAATCTCCTTATAAAGATGGGTCTTGAAACTCCTTTCACAGTGCTATGTTTTCCATCTCCATCAAGACATGTAAATGTCTTGTTATGAAAATCTAGGACAGCGTGATGCTTTTCCAAACAATCCATACCAATCAGAACATCATAAGACCCCAATGGTCTGATATTTAGATCAGTACTAGTATTCACGCCATTAAGACTTATGGAACAACTTCTCACCATATCATGGATTCTTCTTTTGGTTACAGTGGCTAACTAAACCAAACTTGTTTTTCCCAATTTATTTTTCTCCAAATGTAATATATCCACTATCTTAGGATCAATGTAGCAATGACTTGCTCCTGAATCAATCAAAATAGAAACAAGTTAATTTATGATCTTACCTTCCACCTCGATCATATTGGACTGGTACTTTGCTTGTCGATTATCTAAAGATACATAGATTCTTCCCATATCTCTGATTGTTGTAGCTTCTTGGATGTTGTGCACAGTCTTCACTCTATCCCTTCTGTGTGGGAAATCGTTTTACAGGTGATCTTCCTCGCATATCCAACATTGGATTGGTGGTCTGCCCCTTTTTCCCATGGAATCTTCCTTCTTGAAATCTCCCTTAGCATACTGATCTTGATGATTTCTATTAGGCTCATTCCTATTGAAGGGGGGTTTGAATCCTTTCCTCCTCTGATCGGACTTCACATTTTTCTTGTCCTTCCAAGATTTTTGTAAGGATTCTCTTCCCAAGCCTTGCTCATATAGGTACTTATCCTTCATGATGACCTCAGTCAAGGTCTTGGGTTCATCATACTTGATAATTTCCTTATAAAAGGTTGGAAATCCACTTAGAAATATTTGTATTTTCACTTTATCATCACCAATGAACTTGACATACTTTAACAATCCCAAGAACTTCTTCTCGTACTCTGCCATAGTCATGCTTCCCAACCTGAGTTCAAAGAACTCCTGCATTTTCTTATCATAGAAATGATCTGAGAGGTACTCCTTCTGGAAGTACTTCTTGAATTGCTTCCAAGTGATCCTACTTTCATTAACATGTTCCACCTGCTTCAGTTGGTCCCACCACACTGCAAATTTCCCATGTAAGTGGTAGGTGGCAATCCTGGCTTCCAAATTTGATGAATAGTTATGCAGCTGAAAATATCTCCTCAGCCCAAGAAACCATGTTTTGACATCATCTTCCCTTTCCCTTTCACCATCGAAGGAAGGTGTCTTGAGCTTCCTCAACTCTCCTTGCAAACTATCTATCTATTGTTTCCTTCTTTGGTGTCTGATAGGAGACACCTATGGACTACTTATGGGATCATCCGATGTGTAAAAATTTCTTTTTGAGTAAGGAGGTGAGTGGTGTCTATGAGCTCTACTAGCACTTCTGGAATAACCATCTCTTCCACGATCATCTCTTCTTTCATGCCACCTGCCTTCTTCCTCTTGTCTTGAGTTTGATCCCTTCTTCATTTCCCTCTGCAACTAATTTAAGCTCTGTAACACTTGAGAATTTATCTCACTTTTCTCTCTCATCAGTCTCTCGTTGTCTACTTTGTAGATTTGCACTTCCATCTTCAGGATTCTTACCATTTCTATCAACATTTCATGTTCTCCTTTTCCCTTGCGTCCATTGGACTCTGTCTCTACATTACCAACTTTGGTATTTTGAACTTCGGCCTCCTTATCATGACTAGAGGATCCCTTGCCTTCTTCCATTTCCTCAATACACATCCTGAGATGAAGTGCTTAAGCCCCTCAATTATGAAAAATGTGCAAGCAACCATTTTGTTAGAATGATGCATATGGTAAACAAAAATTGCCAAACCCTGCTACAGGTCTCTTCCTTCTTTTTTGTTCATGGAGATCATAACCCCATTCTCCAAAAATAACAGTGTCTTATTATCCCTGGCTGACACAGAATTTTTCCCTGCGCAGGCGCTTCCTTCAAACCACTTCCCAGGTGACCATGATTAGAAACCATGGTTAAATCCTTCCTTAGCACCTTTTTGTCTTGGGGAAAACCAATTCGGCCTTTATCCCTCCTTTCCTTAGCTCTCAAACTGCATGCGACCATGGCCATGACCCTGCGCTTAGCTAAAAAAGCAGTTGTATGGAACTTCGGGAGTTTAGAACCTTCAACCAGGACCAGATCAACAATCCTCATTCTCCTTTATGATCAACGATCGAGATCCACTTCAGAACTTCGTGCTTCAGAAGTTTCAATTTTCAACCTCCACTTTCCTCCTGAGTACTCTGTACCCGAAGTTCACAATCAGGCGCCACACATCCTCCTCAAATCAACGTTTCTAGTCCACTTTGGGACTTCGGCCTTCAGAAGTCTCAACTTTTCGGCTTGCTTCCTTTCGAAACACTTCTACCCGAAGTTCATGATCTGTCGACGCATGTTCTCCCAAAGATCAACAACTATGAATCGTTTCAGCTCTTCATGCTTCAGAAGTTTCAAACTTCCCACCTATACTTTCTCCTAGAGTGATTTCACCCGAAGTCGACGATCCTTCGATGTGTGTCCTCTAGAATCGACGGTCGATATTTACTCTGGCCTTTGGGCCTTCGAGAGTTTTCAACCCAACATAACCTGTCACATATTTCCCTTCTGGAGTGCTCAGTCTCCAGACTACACGATCTGTTGCCATGCAGAGAAATACTAGAAGTAGACACGTGGCCTAATCAGGTGGGTGACACGTGTCACGTTCTAATCAACTTTTCAATATTCCAAATGCTCAAATCTTACTGACACGTGGCACACATCCCATGTTTCCACATCATCCCAAGTGACGTACGCAATCCACGTCACTTCAGGGATTCCAGGGTCCACATCACCTCTAGGTGACATCATCACGCCCCATCACTTCAACTCTTCAGGCTTCGGGGATTCGGGAGTTTTCAAACTAGCACACTTCCAATTCTCCTGAACTCTGAATTCCCAAACTGGCCAATCTGTGGCCATGTGTCCTCCTAGATCGGACGACCAAGATTCACTCCAGGTCTTCACCCAGAGTCCACGGATCTACACCACGTGTCCTCCTTAATCTGACGGTGGAGGCTTACTTCATGTCTCCAGACTTCGGAGATCTCAACTTCAACCTTTTTCCTTGAAAATATTTTTATTTGAATCTCGCGATCCTCTGACGCGTGTCACCATCGGATCAACAACTATGATTCCTTCAGGATTCCAAACTTTGGAAATCTCAGATTTCAAAACTTATCTGGCCCCAGTGGCTTTCATCTGAAGCCTTAGATATGGTGATGTGTGGTTCTCGATAGATCAATGCCTGAGATCCTTTCGGGTTTTCAGGTTTCGTAAGTTTCAAACTTCAAACCCTTCCTTCGTCACTTTTTCCTAGAGCGTTTTATCTGGAGCACGTGATCGGTGGATGCGTGTCCTCCCACAAATCGATGGTTCCCAGGCTACTTCGTCTCTTCGGAGGTTCGTCGCTCGAGTACCAACATGTCACATCACTACATGCCTTTCAAATTGTGGGGGTGCGCATCAGTGGTTTGGGGTAACCCACTTTTGACCTCGTAATTCTCCTAACACTGACACATAACCCCTCAGGGAAACCATGGTTTGGATTGTAAGACTTCCTTAGGAAATTAACTCTCGTGCAAATCGATTCCCCACAATTCATGTTGGTCATTGATCTCTCTCTCCAATGGGATCCGATGGTTGTGACCTTAACCTTACTTCCTTTTCATCGGACAACCCTCGTTCACCTGTCCTCCGATCCAATGATCCTGGATCTCCCCAGATCTTGTAGTGGCGATCTCTCCCAAATTAAAAAGGAACAGCCATGATCCTTTGAACCCTTATAGAGGATCTATGTCGTTTTGTCTCTTGTGTAACTTCTGCCACACCATTCCTCCTGATCTTTTCAATTCGACGGTCAAAGTTCGATCTCGACCACGAGACTCTAACTAACAGACCTGGCCCATACCATCCCGGTGTTTCAACTTGAAGCTCTAATACCAATATGTAACATACCTAGCCATCCATAGGCCAGGTATGCTACCTTCAAGCCCTCCCTTGGACTTATTTATCTTACCGATACCTTTTTCAAAATTTAAGGATGCGCAAAATAAGAGAATTAACAAGATGCACAACAATATGCAGCAAGCATGCATAATCTAAGATTCAATTAAACAATAATTAAATACAAAACGAAATACATTCATACACAAATAATAATATCACAACAGAGAGCACTTATCTTTATAAAAAGGTGGCACCAACTGGCTACAGACCAAGGATGTTCCACCCAACCGTAGACACCACTATTCCAAGTCTCAACAACAATGTCACCCCTGAGCCAGGGCTATGAATCCACAAGGACAGTTCCAGAGTGTACTTGGGTTCCCAAACCAGTCATCTCTCAAGCTCTCACAGGTTTTCCAGCACCCACAACAATCCAAGTACCCATCTCTCTTCTACCCAGCTTGTGCCACCCGAGAGAATGGACTTCCACCCTTCTCTACCATGCATCCCCTCAGGCAGTCCTTCTCCTTCCTTCCAGGGCCTCCAACACAGCTAGTCCAGAATCTCAATGTTGGAACTCTCAAGACTCGCAGTTGTGAGAAAAATAGGGTACAAGCCCATGCATTTTATACATGAAAGCCCCCAGGCCATGGCTAGATCACACCAATGACCACTACAACCAACTATCCCATGGATAATTCTTCATCAGTTCAGTTTCCCTTCCTGAGAGAAGACACAGATGAGGATGGATCAATGGAGGAGTCAGGGGGTGCATGGGAATGCATGAATGGGAGTGTGTGAGGGAAAACAATGAGTGAAGGTGCAGGAAATCAGTGGACATGCCATCAGTTGAACCCCCTCATTAGACCAGAGTCGGGTTTAAGTAACTTCATGGGGGAAATCAAGAACCTCCTAGCCTTCCCAAAGAATCTCTCATAACCGATCCCCTCGCTTAGACAAAAGGGAAATTAGAATAGGAATAAACATTTAGCCTCTCAAGCCCCCACTCTTGTGGAATCATATCCCCCTATAACTCTAGTCCTTGTTCATCTAGCAACCAATGATGTCGTTATTATTAATAATGATCAAAACATTACATTTCTGGGGCACAATGGCCTTTTAATAATTGTTTGGGCACTCTGGCCTCTCAACATTGTAACAATACATTATTTAAAAATGGGGGTTCAAAATTTGGGGTGTTATAATATCCCTATAAATTTCATTAATTTATAGAGTCATTGATAGATTTCAAGAGATGACAGTTCATCTAAGTTTATAGTAATAGATCTTGATTGAACTCTTTTGATTTTAGCAACAACTTTTGTTGTGAAGACCATGAAGAAGGAGGTCTTGCCATGATTTGTAACAAGTGTGATAAGTTGCATAGGTGTTTCATAGTGTGTTTGGTGGTAGGCATAAATCATGGTCATCTCGTGACTCCATGAAATCCATTTTTTCAGAACCTGTGAATCACATCTATTCCCTTCTAATCATTTGTTCAAAGTATCTCCCTATTCATGGAAAATATAATGGATAATTTAGTTCCCTTTAATTCAATTGTTTCTGAAACTGCCAACACTTCTCTCTTTGTTGAATAAATAGAACCCCTTCTTCAATTACATATCGCTAAGTTAAATCTCTCTAATGTTTAACAATTAAAACCCTTCATTGTTAAAGTGTGTTGTCTAACTGTTCTACCAAATGGCTTTTTTTTGTTGGAATCTGACAGCATAAATATGCTCGAAATCATTTTTTTTGTTGTTTAAAATCCATTTTGAATGTAGAAATGGATTCAGCATGTTGAAAAACCCATGGGACACTCATATTATACAAAAATAATCACTCAAATCTACGGATCTAACAATTTCTTTTCATATTTCAGGAAAGTGTCCCCGGAAAAAATTGTAGGAGAAGAGTCATTTCATAGAACATTTAGACTATGACTTCTTAAATGTAATACCTGAAGACCCAAAGTGTTAATACTTGAAGACCCAAAAAGTAATGCAAAGTTCCAAGATATGTCATATCAAAAGATTTAGCAAGTTGTCTCTTCGGTCTAAATATGAGAGCATTATTATTGTCAATAATGAGTAATTGATCTACATATACAACAACAATCAGAGTGTATCCATTGGTGTGGAGAACGTTTAAGATGCGATCAAATTCACACTGTTTGAAACCAAGTAGAAGAAAGAAATTGTTGATCTTAGCATACCAGGATTGGGGAGCCTGCTTCAAACCATAAAGCGACTTATTGAGTTGAAAAACTAGATTCGAATCTGTCACAAGACTAGGTGTTTTTCCATGTAAATTTCTTCGTATATATCTACATGAAGAAAACCACTCTTCACATCCATCTAATGGATTTTCCATCCAAAACGATCAACAAGGGAAATAATTGATTTAACAAAGTACATATTTTCAATGAGGGAAAAGGTTTCAGTGTATTCTATGCCTTCTTGTTGAGAAAATCCCTTCATTATGAGGCATGCTTTATGTCGCTCAAAAATTCCTTCAAAGGTAAATTTGGTCATGTATACCCATCGACACTTCACAATGTTCTTTCCTTGCGATCGGGGAATCGACTCCCAAGTTTGAGTCTTCGATGAGGAATCAATTTCAGTCTTCATGGCTTATTCCCATTCAGGTTTCCCTTCAACATCTAAGTAAGTAACATGGTCTGAGGTTTCAAGAACATGTGTCATCAAGGAAATGCTGGCATGTTTATTTTGACTTCGAGTCTAACGTGTGTAGGAGGCATCTTCGACATCAGCTCCAACAACTTCAATTATCTTGGTATCCCATCAGGGTAGAAGATAAATAGGTGAACCATGATTCACTTCAACAGGTTGATCAGAAGTCGAAGGGTCTTCAATTGGTGGACCAATCAAAATAGAGGACAATGGGCTAGTCGAATCAGAATTCGATGGCCTAGTCGAAACAGGAGGAAAGTTTGACTGTCCACTCGATGGACTAAGGAATGGACTGAGAGAACCATTTTCATAGTCAACATTAAAGGGATCATCCTGGAGCTATCCATAAGAGGATTTCAACAACTTAATTCCAAAATATTTCTCATCAAACCGAACATTATGTCTAACAATGATTTGTCATTTTATAGGATCAAACAATTGATAGGATTTTGACTCTTCAGAGTATCCTATCATGATGCAAGCATGAATATTTGCATCTAAATTCTTTCTACAATCATTATGAATGCAGGCCCAGGAAACACATCCAAACACACAGAGGTGGTCGACTGAAGGCTTCATCCCATACCATCATTCGACTAGAGCCATGGAAGGAGCAGATCGAGTCAAGATGTGATTGAGCAAATAATTTGCACAATATACCGCTTTATCCCAGAAGCGAGGAGGCAGGTATTTATCCTACAAAATAAATCTATCCATTTCAACTAATGTTTTATTCTTGAGTTCTACAAAACCATTCTTCTAAGGTGTGTGAGGAATGACCACTGCGATTTAATACCAGAATGAAGTAGGTATTCTTCAAAGGGTCGATTGACATAATCACCACCATTTTCAAATTTCAAGCACTAGATAGGTCGACCATGTTTCTTTTTTTCAAAGGCCCATAATTCTTTGAACTTCTCAAATTCAAGGTTCTTTTTCTTCAGGAAAAAGACCCATGTGAAGCAATATAAATCATCAATGAAAGTACAAAATGTACCTTACACCTATCAGTGAAGGTAAAATGATACAATATAAATCACTGTGAACCAATTCCAATAGTTGTTGTGCTTGCCATGATTTTCTAGAGTCGAATGGTTCTTGATGATGTTTCCCAAGAACACATCCCTTATAGACTCCTTCGAGGGGAAACACCCTCGGTAAACCAACAACCATGTTCTGAGTTGTCAATGCCTGCAAAATCCAAAAATTCATATGTATGAGTCATTCATGTCAAATTATACGTCTCTCATCAGTGTGAGCAACAAGTGTAGTCGATTCAAATTCAGTTCGATTTGAATCATGGAACGTGTACAAATTGTTTTTCAAGTTGAGAATCCCGCCAACGACAATTGAATTTCCTTTCTTCAAATCACGAACATAGAACCGATCCGACCAAATTTACACAATCTTACATGTCTTTGTCAACTGAGCAACATACAACAGATTGACACTAAGATTTGGCACATGATAGATGTCGACAATATTCCCATGTCAAAAAGATACATCACCCTGACCAACAAAATCTAGATAAAAATCATCAACAACATAGATTTAAATATCCTCAACTTTATTCAATCTCGTGAATAAAGTGGCATCCTTGGCCATATCATGAGTGCACCCAGAGTCAACAACCCATTCATTCTGCGCAGTATGAGACAATAAAATCTGAGAAGTCTCGACTTGGAAGGTGAAAATGTCAAAGGGTCGATGAACAATGAACATGTCTCCTTCAAGTTGTTTAACCTTTTCCTCTAAATCGTCTCTCTTATTAAATAATTTTTTCTCCACATGTCTCGTCTTTCCACAATACTGACATGTATTCTTCTTTCGACTTCATTGTGTTTGTCTCTAGGGTCCCTGGTCATGGTATGTAGGTTTATGTGCAGAAGCATCAGACTACACTCTATTCTTGGAATCCATATTTCCATTACCCTTGAGCAAGTGGGCCTGGTGTTTACCACCAAGTTTTCCTTCTTCAATTAATCTATGATGATTAATAATCAAAAGTTCACAAAAAACTTCAAAGGTGTCATCCTTAGTATTTTCCTTGCATGCTTTCCATTTGGTGTGAAATGTTGATACAAACATGTCGAATGGTGTTCGCAATTCCATCAGGACCAACTCAATTGGTTGTCCATCCTTCTTATGAAATTTCTTTCCACATTCTCCCAATTTCAATTGGAATTCCTTGACACTCACTAAGTAGTCCTCCATTCCCTCAAAGGAATTAGGATTGAGAGAGATCAAATATTTCTCCAATTGCATGACATGGCTCTTGTCGACTCAATAGAACAAGGTCTTCATCTTATTCCATACATGATGAGGGCAGTCGATTCCTCTGAGGTGAAATCAGATCTTACACGAGATGTAGGTAGTGATGACTCCTACTGCCTCATACTTTTTTCCATCAACAACAAATTTCACCTAAGTGTCTATTGGATCTAGAATCAAAACCTTTGTATACTTCCACAATCCTTTACTCTTCAATAGGGTTTCTATATCTAGAGCCCATACTACATAATTTGATCCGTTCAAAACAATAGGATCAATCTTCGAATCCATCTTCAATATCTAGACATACATGTTTGTTTCAATAATTTCCAATGGAATAACCACTGACCTAAATTTGATCACACAACAGATCCTACTCAACAGGGTTTGCAGATATCAAGTTGAGGTTTAAACCATCGGCTCTGATGCCATGTTGGAAATAAGGTGGAACATGATATGAAACAGAGAACACAACACTACAAATAATTAAAGAGGGGTAAATTTTTCGAAAACAAGGGGTGGTGTCTAAAGACACCATTACAACACTTAAACAGAGTGCAATGTGATAAAAACATCATAGTGCATATTGCACATCTTGATCCACATGATCTGTTGCATAATCTCAATTCACATTGTTGATAATGATCTAAGGGGTCTTTTTTTATAATCTCAATATCTAACCAACTTCCATAGAATCTGGAAGATCTTGTCCACATGTAACCATCAATAGTTATATTTTACTCCACAAAATATGCTCCATCGAGTCGTCTCAATAATACTCGATCTCACTACATATGCGTCCAACTCATAGTCAATTGATTGGTTGGTCGATCCACCGCCCGCCTATCTTCGACTTCCTGTCAATTGTATGACCGACAAGCACATAAACTACTCAACTGACTGGTGTGGTGTGTTGGTCGATCTCCTAACCAACTATATCCATATGAAGGTTGGCCTCTCGATCGACTGAATCTAGGAGATGTGTGATGAATCATCAATGCTTGATGTTCCAACACTTCTTTCTGCAATCATCATAAATATGTGCCTATGCAAGACATCCAAACATGTAGAGGTGGCCAATTGAAGGTTTATTTACACTCCATTTTTCAACTAGAGTCATGGAATGAACAACTCAAGTCAAGATGTGACTGAGAAAATAGTTTTCACAATACACTGCTTCATCCCAAAAGTGAGGAGGCAGATCTTTATCATGCAAGATACATCTAGCCATTTCGACTAACGTCTGATTTTTGTGTTCTACGATGCTATTCTGCTGAGGTGTGCAAGGAACCGATTGTTGCCAGCCAATACCATATTTAACCAAGTATTCTTCAAAAGGTTGATTTACATACTCACCACCATTAGCTAATCTCAAGCACTTTATGGGCCGACCACATTGATTTTCAGCAAAGGCTCTAAATTCATTGAACTTTTCAAAGACAAGGTTTTTGTTCTTCAGAAAATAGACCCGTGTAAAGAGAGAGAAATCATCAATAAAGGTAAAAGTATAACTTGCACCTACCAATGAAGGTAGATTGATGCAGAAGACATCATTATGAACCAACTCTAATAGGTTATCTTCTCTCCACGCTTTGCCAGAGTCAAATGGTGCCTGATAATTCTTCCCAAGCACACAACCCTTACAGACTCCTTCAAAAGGAAACACTTTAGGTAAACCAACAACCATGTTCTGAGTTTCTATCGACTAAAAAATTCAAAAATTCAAGTGTCTGAGTCGTTCATGCAAAAATTGACTTCATTCCTCAGTGTGAGATACAAGAGAAGTTAGTTTAGTGTCAGGTTGAATCGTGTCACAAAATTTGTATAAACTATCCAACAGGTCAAGAATCCAGTCGAAAACAATCAACTTTTCTTTCTTCAAATCAGAAACATAGAATGGATATGGCCAAAATTCCACAATCTTACCTATCTGTGTTAATTGAGCAACAAACAACAGGTTGGCACTGAGGTTTGGCACATGATAGACATCAACAATTATCCCATGTCGACAAGTAACATCACCTTGACCAACAACATCCAGAGAAAAATCATCAACACCATACATTTTCCTCTTCTTAGTTTCATCCAACCACGTGAACAAGGAGACATATTTAGCCATGTGATGAGTGCACCCAAAGTCGACTACCCATTCATTCTATGCAGAATGAGACAACAAGGCTTGAGAATTTCCAAGTTGGAAGGTGAAATTATCAGTGGTTTGTTGCTCAGAGGACACGTTTCCTTCCAGGCGTTTAACTTGCCCCTCTAAATTTTCTCTCTTCTTATAGAAGACTTTCTCCACATGTCCATTCTTTCCACAATACTGACATATATTCTTCTTTTGACTAGTTTCGGGTGCATCTGTCCATCCATTAGGTTTTTGGTTGCAGTATGGAGGTTTATGTGTAGAGGAATCAAGCATACTCTATCACTATGATACAACTTGCTCTTTCCCTTGAGCAAGTGGGCTTGATGTTTACCACCAAGATTTCCCTATTCTAGCCATTTGTGTTGATCAGTAATCAAAAGACCACATAAATCTTCAAAGGTGTAATCCTTTCCATATTCCTTGCATGTTTTCCATTTCGTGTGGAAAGTCGACACAAACATGTTGAATGGTGTTCTCAAGTTCATTAGGACCAACTCAATGAGTTTTCCATCCTTCTTCTAATTATTCTTTACACATTCTCCCAATTTCAACTAGTGTTCTTTGACACATGACAAATAGTCCTCTATTCTATAAAAAGAATGAGGATCAAGAGAGATCAATGCTTTCCCCAATTGCATGACGTGGCTCTTGTCAAATTGGTTGAACAACGACTTCATCTTCTTCCAGACTTGGTGAGGGCAGTCGATTCCACTAAGGTGAAATTGAATCTCCCATGAGATATAGGTCATGATGACCCCCACAACCTCATCCTTCTTTCCATCAACAATGAACTTCGCTTGGTCATCTGTTGGATCTAGAACATCAATCTTTGTATATTTCCATAGTCCTTTTTCTCTTCAGTAAGATTTCCATGTCTGGTGCATGTACTGCATAATTTGATATATTAAGAACAATGAGATCAATCTTCGAAGACATCTTTGATATCTAGATACAAAGTTTGGTTTCAAAGGTTTCAATCGACAAACCATCGGCCTAGATTCAATCACACAACATATCTGAATTAACATTATTTGTGGATAACAAATTGAGGTTTTAAACCATCATCTTTGATACCATGTCGATTCGGCTCAACAAGGATGTTAGAATCAACCGCCTATGCGTCCAAATCATAGTTGATTGTTGGTTTGGTTGATTCACTTCCTGACTATATTCGAATGTTGGTCGAATCTATGACCGATGGGCACGTTGAATGTACGAATGACAGGCACATCGACTACTCAACCGACTGATGTAGAGATATGGTCAATCACCTGACCGATTGTATCTAGATGTAGCTCGGTCGTTCGACTGACTGAATCTAGGAGAAGTGTGATGAACCATCAATACTTGATGTTCCAACTTCATGGACTGGTAAGAAACCCTCACTTGAACATCTCAGAGTGTTTAGTTGTGATGCTTATGTACATGTTCCAAAGAAAAATAAGATTAAGTTGGATAATAAAGATGAAAAGTGTATCTCTATTGGTTATAAATATGGTATAAAAGGCTATAAACTTTGGAACCCAAAAGCTAAGAAGGTTGTCTACAATTGGGATATTGTCTTTAGAGAGGTTAAAGATGTTCCCAAACAAGAAGTCCCACCAAAATAAAAATAACCAAAGACAATAGAGTTTGAGTTGGAGGGTGAAGAATCTAACTCTATAGAAGAACATGAAACAAAAGAAGAAGAAACGCATACTCAAGTATTGAGGTGAAAGAAGAAAGAAGAAAACTAGAAAGGTATTCTCCAGTTGATTTTCTTTCTAATTTTTCTTTGTATATTACTAATGATGATCCCAAAACAAATAGATAAGAAGTTGATTCATAGGATGGTAAACTCTGGAAGAAGGCCATGGTTCAGCAAATGGCATCCTTGGATAAAAATGAGGCTTGGGTTCTAGTTGAGTTGTCAGCTAGAAGAAATCACTTTGGTATAAAATGGTTGTTTAAGAAGAAGTCGAATGCAAAAGGCAAAGTGGAGAAGTATTAATATCGCCTAGTAGCAAAGGGATATTCCTAGGTAGAGGGAATTGACTTTGGTGACATTTTTTCTCATGTTGCTAAATTGACTTTTATTAGATTTATTTCATCTATTGTTGTTGTTTTTTATCTTGAAGTAGAATAGATGGACGTAAAGACACATTCTTACATGGGGATCTTGAAAAATAAATCTACATAAAACAACCAAAAGGCTTTGCAGTGAAGGGTAAGAAAGAATTGGCTTGCAAGCTAAAATGGTCCCTGTATGGGTTAAAGCAATCTCCAAGGATGTGGTATCAAAAGTTTCATACTTGTATTTTGGGACTTGGTTTCACAAGGAGAAAAGTTGATCCCTGTGTGTATTTCAAATTAGTTGGACACCATTTTATTTATGTGGTGTTGTGTGTTGATGATATGTTGTTGATTGGAAACAACCAGGAAATCATCAAGGAGGTAAAAACCCAGTTGTATTCTAAATTTGATATGAAATATCTTGGTGTTGTAAATTTTATTTTGGGCATGAAAATTAAGAGAGATTGGGAAAATATGAAACTTTGGTTGAATCAGAGGAAATATGTTGAGACAAAATTGCAAAGGTTTAATATGCAAGAATGTAAACTAGTAAAGATCCATATTCCTGTAGGTGTAAAGTTATATGTAGATCTATGTTCCAAGACATAGGAAGAGGAACATGGCATGTCTTGTGTTCCCTATGTATGCAATGGTTTGTACTAGACTATAAATTGCACATACAATGGGAGTTTTGAGTATATATATTTCAAAACCAAGGAAGGAGCATTGGACACTTGTAAAGAGGGTTTTCAGGGATTTGAGTGGAACTACAGATTATGGAATTTGCTACCAAGGAATACTTGGAGAAAAAAGAGTGTTGGACATACATGGATTTGTTGATGCATATTGGGTTGGGGACTTGGATCATAAAATATCTACAAGTGCTTATGTGTTTAACCTATTTAGAGGAACAATCAGTTGGATGAGCAAGAGATAGTTTGTAGTTTCTCTCTCAACTATGAAAGTTGAATACATGAAAGCCACTAGTGCAAGAAAGGAAGTTGTATGGTTACATAGATTGTATTCAGGTATTAGGTTTGTACAACCATCTGTAAGGTTAAATTGTTACATTCAAAGTGCAATCTTTCTAACAAAGAACCTAGGATATCATTCTAAGGAAAAACATATTGATGTTCAGTACCACTTTGTGAGAGACATGGTTGAAGACAAGAAGGTGTTGTTGGTGAAGGTGGACACTTTGAAAAATATTGTAGATTCATTGACAAAATTTGTAAGCACTGATAATTTTTCTTGGTGTAGAGAAGAAATGGTCATTGTTGTCCTGAATTGTTGATCATGTAATCCTTGGGTCCCTTGTATGCAGAAAAAGTAACAAGTTGGAGAATATTGGGTATGTGTTATATTCTTTGCACAACTAGCCCCATTCAATGTATGTTGTGTCGAGCGCAACAGAAGGGCGGATCCCCTGAGGAAAAAAAAATGGGTTATTTTTTGTTTGCTTTTAGTTTGTTTTTGGTGTTTTTCAACCCATTGTAACATAATTTTGGTAAAGGAATCTAATCTGAGTCAATGGATTAGAGTTTTGGGATGTCGTGGGCCCTATATATTGTATTGTAATGGTGAAGTTAATATAATGAGAGTCAGAGGTGTGGCTCTAAACATTTGTTGGTTTTCTCGGTTAAAGGTTTCCACGGTAAATTTATGAGTACTATGAGTGAATGCTATTATTTTCTTTCTGTTTTATAAAGCATTTGTGTGTGCATTGCTATATTGTAAAGGTTTAAAATGTCCAATTGTGTTGTAGATTGTTTAAGGTGTGGAGACCTTGACAATGGCTCCCTAAGAAGGTGAACAATATCCACCCTGCTACGCAACATTGAGTGTTGTGGCGGGTGGTGTATAAGCCATCCGATATGAACATGATTTAGATTCTTGCTGCAACATTTAATATTGTGTAGCAGAGTGAATATTGGTTGCCTCCCAAGAATGAAATTGAGCATTAATTATAAGACTTAAAAATACACATGGATAAAAACATTCTATCTTGCATTTTGGTTGAGAGGTGGAGTGCTTTCCAAAAAAAATCAAATGCCAAAAGATTTAAACACTCTCATGTTTTTATTTTTGCAAAGACAGATTGAACCAACTAGAAAACATGATGTAACTTATATTAATGTGGAAGGAAATATTCAAAATTGTATATACCATTGTAGTTTAGTAAGTTTTCACTTAAGAGGGTATCCCAAACACAACAACCAAAGCAATATGATTCCAAAAAACATATACACTTTTAAAAGATGTTAATGTCACCTTAAATGAAAATGTCATCACATCAACTTAGAGATTTGTGTCACAAAGCAAACTTGTAAGTCAAAACAACTTTCAATGCAAAAAGTACTTTATAAATCATAAATGTCTCACAATATAACCCCTAACCTCACTTCAACATGACAAGTTATCATACTCAATCAAGAGATATTTTGTTAGAATGCTCCATGTACAATGAGTTTGAAGTAGTAATTTGAATGAGATGGACCATCTTAAACACTTGTACCTTAATTGTGGAGATTGCTTGGTATTACCCCTTTGTATTGGGAGGAAGATGTAGTGTTTTCTTCCTTAACTTGAGAGAGAATATAAGAAGTTGAAATACAATTTTCTGCAGTTTTTTGTTATCGAGGAATAACGCGTTGTGCGTGGATAAAGGTGTGGAAATATTGAGTGGGAGCAGATTGAAATTAATTATTATTTTCAATTATTTTGAGGAACTATCATTTACCCTGTCTCGGCACAAACAGTTGGTTTAACATGCCAGATTTAAGTTGCTTGTCATTAGCTTCATGGGATAGCGTAGTTGCTGAGACGTGCATATACTTTCTTGATTGGGGAGAGGTTACTGATTCGAGCCTTGTGTTCTTGGAGTTATGATTTAACACCTCATATCATCCACGAAGTGGAGAAGTATCAGATAAGTTTCCCATGACATATGTTGAAAAAAAGAAAAAAAAAGTTTGAAAGGCGTGGGTTCAAAGCCTACTCTCAATCACAATCCTTATGAACTGTTAATTCTGTGGTGTTGTTAGAAGAAATATTTCATAATTAGATTAACATCTTTCGATTATAAATAATTCTAATTCGATCAATATCTATTTATCACAGAACATTTAATTAGGATGGCCGAGTAGTCTAAGGCACCAGACTCAAGTTCTGGTCTTCGATTGAGGGCGTGGGTTCAAATCCCACTTATGACACTAAACCATTCGCTATTTTTATTTTATGTGGCTACGGCTTCAAACACGTCCAATTTAATTGTTATCTCATGTATAAGGGAATTTGGTCTAGTTGTATGATTCTCGCTTTGGGTGCAAGAGGCCCCGAGTTCGATTCTCGGAATGCCCCTATTTTCCTAGCAATTGTCTTTTTAAGCTTGAGATTGAATGGCGTTTATTCAGTCTGAAATCTTTTGGCATCTCCAAAAAGGAGAAAGGCATCGGTAGAATTGTTGAGTTTCTTTATGAATTGTTGTGACATTTTGCGTTGAGTTATTCTCTGTGCATTACTACTATTACTAATAATCTATTTTTAAGGTTACAGTGAAGCCACACCAAATTGGTGTATGAGACCCCCTTGTTTGTGGGACAAGGGACCCCCTCCATCCAACGATTTGATTGGTAAAGTCTACGGAGGTATACATACCCTACCCCCTCTGGATTTGAACTTGTGACCTCTTAAGAGGAAACAAATGTTCTTAACCAATACTAATGTCTTGACACAGTATTCATCAAACCTAACCATTTTATTCCCATTTGTTATTAGTTTTGCGCTCGGCTGCTCTTGTATACTAGCCCAGGGATGAAGCTTCTCTATTTTAATGGATACTTCATGCTCCTTTTAATTGTCAAACTTCTTGAAGACTGCAATAAATTAGTATCTGATAATGTATTTTTCTAAATATAGTAAAATATGATATACCTTCTAAATAAATTTATTTTTATTTTGAACATAATAATAATTATTTAGAGTTAATTAATTTGGTTTTATTATGTTTTTAAGTTATGATTATTTCTTACTTATTTTCAAACCTCTCATGTAGGGGACTAAGCTGCCATGCAACATTTGTTACATACTAGGCCTTCTAACTTCCATAACTTCTATAGACACTATTTGATCATGAAAATAGAAATAAGAAATCGATTTAATAATAAAAAACATGATCGATTACAAGAATATAATGAAATGAAAAATAAAAGAAACTAGATGCAAGTCTTTGTAGGGCCAACCAAATAACTTGTTAAAGTAGAAAGGATTTGGCTGGTTCAAATCACGCTTTTGACAATGCTCAGAAATGCTAATGTTGTTGAGATTTAGAATAGTATCCTAAATCACCCAAGCTCATGCCCATGTTTTCATGGTAGCCTTGTTAAATAGGGGTGTTTTTCATGCTGCTTTGGAAGCATTATTGTTTTCTTCTAGTGACAAAAATCGTCTAGGTAACCCTCACCACATGACTATTCAAGTGATTCGTACATGTACTATTTTTGTGTTGGCATTATATATTAGTCTAGTTTTGATTGAGAGTTGCAATATTTGCAATGTTCAACCTTGAGTGGAAAATTTTTGTGTAAGAATGCATATTTGAACAGAAGTGTAAGATTTCTAACATAGTGTAGAAAGTTGCATTTGTCCATACTTTATCCATCAAGATTCATATGAAATAGTAGAAATACATGAGATTCATAGAGTTCAAGTTAATCCTCAATCAGAGGAATTGCACCAGAAGAACAGCGTGAACGGAAGGATTCGAACCTGCACAAGAAAAACCCACATGATTTCTAGTCATGATCGACAACCACTTCGACATGTCCACCTTTATGGGTATAGTGGATTATATAAAGTTAAACCCAGATAATTTGTCTATTAATTTATTATTAAAATAAATTAACTCGAAGTCTTGGTGCTTGCTCAGTGGATAGACTTGTGTTGTGAAGTCTTAAGCCAATCATCTTCCTCATGCTCTCAAGTTTTCTCACTTGTGTTGTGATCCTTGGTAACATTATCTATATTCTCCATCCTCAACTATTATCTTCCTCCATGCCCAAACTACACACAGCATCATATTTGGTCTATGCATAAACATTATGCTGCACTTATACTAATCCATCTTTTTTTCTTGTTGCCTTAATTT
>ML783592.1:691935-734085 GCA_009831015.1 Picea engelmannii
TTTTTTTTATCCTTTATATGTTTATAGTAGAGGCAATCGAGTGAAGGATTTTGCATAGTTTTCAACACCGATGCACCTAATTCAACCGAGAGTATCGGTGCACCTAGTCGATCAACTGCACCGATGCGCCTAAGTGGACCAACCACAACAATGCTCTTACAAAAACATATTTCACCGATGCTTAGCAAATAAAGTGCACCAATAACCATTGTTAATATAAAATACTAAAATATCATTTCATATTTTATAAAAAATAAAATGCATCAAGGTGCTTCCTTGATAAAAAGCGCACCAGTGCACATATAATGAACACACCGGGATATGCTAGAAAAAATTATTTTTAAACAAGAAAAAATTAAGAACCATAAACCTTCCATGGTGCACTTAGAAAAAAATACAACCCCGATGCGTTCCGACAAAAAAATGCACTAGTGCATCTTATTGTCAGGCGCACCGCTAAAGGGTAAAAAAAACAAAATACCAAACCAAACCAATTTAACGGAATATGCAACGAAAGAATGAGTGGGAATTTTATGTTTTCAAAATATGTGTTTATAAATTAAAACCCTAATCATTATTTCATTCTTTTGCCAAAATTTAGAGGGAAGATTTGTGCAAGAAAGATGTAGGAGCAATGTCTTTGGAGTGGATAGATTTTTTTGAAGAGCCAAATCTACATACAATTTTGCAGAGGAGAAATTCCAGGGATGTGATTTTATTCTATTCATCATTTAAATATTTCCCCTATTTGATTAAAACAAATTTCAATGCATTATCATAAAAATAAAAGGGTTTCACAGTTAGATTCGGTACAGGGAATCCCTAGCTTCATTGTTTTTTTTTTTTTTTCCTCTCTATATTTCACAAGAAGGGAAAATTTTAGGGGATAAATTTATGTAACATACCCAACACCCATGATGAGTCCCTTAAATGTGGAAATTAAATTTTCCTACTAAAAACGAATTTAAATTCCCCCATACATACAAAAGAAAAACCAAGGGGCAACATGCCCATAAAATTATAGAAAAACCATATGTTGATTTACTTATACATATAACAACATTTATAAACCATGAATGCATCTAGTAAGCACACAACAAACACACAATATTCAGATATTCAATTTACACGATGAAATAATCATATTAAAAACAACATAGAAATTATTTTTTTATAAATATAATCCAATTGATTGCATATGAAGGATGAACCTCCTAGCCATAGGATTTTTTGTTCCAAATCTCAACAAAAGGACACATCTGAGATGAGGCTATGATTCTGCAAGGAGATATGACCCCCTAGATGTCCACTCTCCACACTCAACAACCCAAATCCATGCTCTACTCCTACAATAGTTGCAATTCCACTAGCTCTCTCTTCCCCACAACCTGCACAACCCAACACATGTATCCCCTTCATTGCTCACAGTCCCTCGAGCTATACCATTCATTTATTAAGGCTTATAGTGCACTCAGTTGGATATGAATACCTTAGCTATGGAGTTCATTAACTCTCAGTTATTTTAGGAGTGCTCATAGCAGCCTTCACAAGGCTCTTGAGCCATTTTCTCAACAAGAAACACACTATCGGATTATAACCTATTTTACAGACACACAAACCTGATTTCCAGCACAACACATAGCCCAAAAATGGTTTCCTTCAATCATATCATGGTTGATGCTCTTCCCAAAAATCAACTCTTCCTTTGCTTCCTAAAACTTACCTATAAAAATTGTCCCTATTCTCCATACAATTTTTTCTTCTTCTTCATTTCTTTCTTGACTCTCACTCTTTTGAAAGATGATTGTACTTCAGCCCCATTCTCCCTAATAAATATGGGATGTGACACCTCAGACCCACCCTCTTACATGATTTTCAACTCCCTAATTGGTAAATATCAGGAGATTAAATTATCAATCCATGGTTGGTATCTTACGAGGCACATTCACTGTATGTGAGGGTACTGGTCTTAAAATCAATCTGAAATCCATCAAGAATGCTTTCACGCAATGCTATAAAACACTTTTTCAAACTATATTTCAAAAGAAACAAAACCAATTCTTCAAATGTTCACAACCTCAATGGTGGATACTTAGGTCACAAAGGGAAATTGTTTCAATGAAGTGAAAACATATTTGTAACAAAACTTATCTTGACTATGAACATGAAAGAATATGTATGCATCTAACAAAAAAATAAAGTAAAATATTCAAGGAGTTCTAGATCCTTGCAACCTAATTACCACAGTCTCCTTAGTTGGAACTGAGATTGTAGGGTGAATTTGGCCTTCTCAAATGATAAGCTTCAGGCGTCACAGTTTCAATAGTTGAAATGCTTACTATAAAGCGCAAATCTCTCTACAATAACACTCTAATGGATATGAAATTCACATAACTTAATCAAATGATGGCTCCCTACAACAATACTCTATGTAGCTATGAGTTTTCATAAAGTGCTAAGGATTCTATTTAAATGCAAAGAAATTCCAAACAATTTCTATTTTCTCCAATCCAAATTTGTCATAGTCACATTGGTGGGAAAACATGATGTAAGAGGAAGGTTGTCATTATGGTTATGAATTTTTATAGCAATAATATATTGTACTTATGAAAATTATGGATTGGGAGAAGTTTCAAGATAAATTTTAACTATAATTTGCAACAAATAAACTACCGTAACTTATATATTTAAAACTAAAAATGAAAGAATTCTTAACTAGAAAAACAAATGAAAAGGAAGAAAATCAAACTAATATATTTACCGAGAAATATAGAAGCAAACCAAAACCTTTGTACACAGATATACAACTACCACAACCATCCAAGTCATTGTCATTTCCATTGGAGGAGTTGATCTACCCGATCTTGGTTCCTTGACTAAGAGGCCTGTACTCTTGATAAAGCGAGCCATCAATGAACTTTGCTTTCCTGGTGTAGTTTCAACTATTTTTTTGCTAGAATTCTTTTGAGGAGACGACGTACTTGGGTGGGATGTAGAAGGAAGAGGACGGGTTCCAAGGGAGGGAGGACGTGAAGGAGGAGGAGTGGTGGGGGAGTGGGGAGAACTGGGAGGGCTCTGAACAAATGCAGCCGAGAGGTTGAGGAGGGTAAGGGTGAGTGAGTTTTTTACCACCCAGTAACTGTGACGATGTCAGGAGGTGCATCGGGAGGTTGGGAGAGAGCCTAAAAATTCCTCTTCCTAATCGTCTAACAACTATCGAAGAGAGTTGGGGACAAAGTGGTCGTAGCCATCCTGGTTGGCCATGACGAGAAAGGAAGGTGCAGTGGATGCACTCCCTCCACGACCACTTCTCCCCAAGGTGGGGGTGGCATGCTTGCAGGGAGGCATAAGTGAGAGTCTGAGCCTGCAGATCATGGAGAGGGGAGAGATCCACCACCTACAGAGTGTTTGACAACACAGGTATTCCAATAGAGGATGAACACCTTCAGTAACCACTCACATAACTAGATCAAAGATCAACACACTGATGTTTTAACGTGGTAAAACCCCTACGGGGAAACATCCATGGCCCCAACCAACGCGACCACTTGGAGCAGTTTATTAATGCAAAAGAAAAAGATTACAGAGAGATTTTACAGTAGAGTTTCTCACAATTGATCATTAACAAATGACCCTCCATGCTCTTTAAATAGAGATCATGCACCAATCGGGTACTAAGCCACGGATCAATGGTCGTTAAGATCGAGGAGAGTATGAACCATCGGATCACTCTATGTCGAGAACATATCGTGACCGTCAGATTTCCTAACTACAAATGCATTCTAAAGAAACACACTAAGAAACACACTTTTACCTAACAACATATTAGACCAAGTAGATCTTAACTAACTCCTAAGTGTCTAAATATCCTAACATCCCCCCTTAAGAACAACTTGGGATAGGATTGAAGGATTTACAATGTTGACACAACAGGAGAAGGAAGGAGGCATTAGAGCCTATCCCCCCTTAATGACAACTTCATGAACTCCTAACATAGAGCGAAGTTTGGAAAACTTCACTTCTGTAAGAGACTTTGTGAAAATGTTTGCAACTTGATCTTTTGTAGAGCAAAAGAGCACTTTGATAACTTGATCATGAATGAGCTTTCTGATGAAGTGAATATGTATCTCGATGTTCTTGCTGCGCTGATGTTGAACTGGATCTTTGGAGATCTTGATGGAATTTTGAATGTCGCACCAAAGGCTGGTCGGATGCTGCTACTCCAATCCAAACTCTGAAATGATCTATCGAAGCCACAAGGCTTCCTCACTTGCATTTACCGCTGCTCGGTACTCTTCTTTTGCTAAAGAAAATGCAATAGCCTGTTGTTTCTTACATGCCCAAGTGACAGGTCCTGAACCAAGGTTGAACACATAACCTACAGTAGACTTCCGATCATTAGGGTCGCCGGCCCAATCTGAATCAGTGAAACCAACCAATAAAGGAGTCCCCCCTGAACTGTAATGTATCATGAACTGAATTGTACCACAGACATATTGAAGTATCCTTTTAGCTGCTTTCAAATGGATTTCATGGGGTGTTTTCATATACCACGCAACAAGACCAACAACAAAGTAAAGATCAAGACAGGTATGAGTCAAGTATAAGAGGCTACCAACTAACTGATGGTACAAGGTGGTATCAACTTCAAGAGAAGTACATGTGGCAGTAATCTTGACTCTAGACTGGAAGGGAGAAGGGGTTGGTTTACAATCATCCATGTGAAAGCGACGAAGAAGGTCACAAGCATACTTAGACTGGGAAAGAAAAATTCCTTCATTGGTTTGCAAAACTTGGAGGCCAAGGAAATAGTGCAAAAAACCTAAGTCTACCATTTCAAATTTATTCTTAAGACTGGTTTTCACATGGTTTAAAAGTTTTGAGTCACTACCAGTAAGGATAAGGTCATCAACATAAAGGACAAGGATTATGAGGTGGCTTCCTACTTTCTTGGTATAAACATTAGGATCATAATGGCATCTAGCGAATCCGGTGTCAATAAGAAAGCTGTCCATTTTGGCATACCAAGCTCAGGGAGCTTGCTTAAGGTGACAAACAAGGCGAGAGTCATTCTGGACATAGCCAGGAGGTTGTTCCATGTATATTTATTCTTTCAAATCACCATGAAAGAAGGCAGATTTAACATCCATCTGATGGACCTCCCATTTATGTGAGGCAGGAAGGGCAAGAACAAGGCGGATGTAATTCATTTTGGCTACATGGACAAAGGTTTCATTATAGTCAATTCCTTCAACTTGGGAGAATCCTTTGGCAAATAACTGAGCCTTGTGTCTGTCAACACTTCCATCTGATGCATACTTAGTTCTATAGACCCATTTACATATGACAAGTTTTCTTCCTTTTGGAAGAGGTACAAGATCCCAAGTATCATTTGTGATTAAAGAATGATACTCTTCATTCATTGTTGTATCCCAATCTGGATGACCTGAAGCTTCTGCAAATGTCTCTGGATCACGAGTCTCTGAAACTTGAGCCAAAAGAGAAGAGGCTCACTGGAACTGTGAATGTGTTCGACGCTGATCTAAAGGATCACCGACAAGATCACCAACTGCTTCTCGTGTTGAATGGACCCATCTAGGAAGCAGTGGAACTGGTGCTTGTTCAAGTTCAAAGGACTCATGTGGAGGAAGGTCAGCAGGTGAAGGTGGATTTTCATCCTCATTGTCATCATCTGAAGAACAAGTTAGAATAGGAGCAGAAGGAGGCACAAACACCGAAGATGTCTCATAGGCCGAAGAAGGAACAACTGTCGAATTAGGCTCGTAGGCCAAGAGATTTTCATCAAATTTAACATCTCTTCTAAGAATAATTTCATTACAATGTGGTTAAATAAGTCTATAACCTTTGACATCTTCAGAATAACCAACAAATATACACTTTTCACTTTTAGGCTACAATGCTTTCCTTTTCTCATCAGGAATGTGAGCCCATGCTATACTGCCAAATACATGGAAGTGACTTACATATGGTTTAATTTTAGTCCAAGCTTCTTCTGGTGTTATATTTTTAAGAGCCTTTGTGGGAGTGCGATTGATGATGTAATTTTCATAGTTGATTGCTTTTGCCCAATACTTTAGACTTAATCCCTTAGATTGGATCATACAATTAGTCATTTCTTTTAATGTGCGGTTCTTTCTCTCAGTAACACCATTTTGTTGTGGTGTATATGGAACAGTGTGTTGCAGTAACTTGTAAAATTATTGTTCACATATTCGAGTCCATTATTTGTTCTTAACTTTTGAATTTGATGTCTAGATTGCTTTTTTACAAGGGCCTTGTAGGCCAAAAACTTGTGAAAAACTTCGCTCTTAAGTTTTAAGAAGTAAACCCAAGTACACTTGGAAAAATCATCAATGAAAGTTAAGAAATACTTGCACCCAGAAAAAGAAGGAGAAGAAAATGGACCACACAAATCACTGTGAACAAGTTGTAAAGGGCTCGAGGCATGCCAAGAGGCACATTTGTCAAAACTATCCCGATGATGTTTGCCGAGAACACAATTGGCACAAACACCATCTCTGCATGAAACAAGAGGAAGACTAGTCACCATTTGTTGATTACATAGTTGTTGCAATGAGCGATAGTTTAGATGACCAAATTGCTCATGCCAAAGTTAGCTCAAGTCATCGCTATGAGCAACAAAAGCTGATGAAAAATTTGATGACCCAAAGTTGGCAAACTTGTACAACCTGGTAATATCATCAACAATTCCAATTGCAAGAACATGCTTATGATCTTTTAGATCCTTGATTACAACTTGGTGAGGTGAAAGCTCTACGGTTTTACCTTCACCTGAATGAGTGATTTGATATACTGATAGAAGGTTACAAAAAAGACTTGGAACACATAATACATCATTGAAACGACCATTATCTACTTGAATTATTCCAGATCCTACAACACTAAGAGATCTATCATCACCAACAAATATTTTCTTGGTGTTACATTCATTTAGCGCATAAAATATGGCTTTATCCTTAGCCATGTGATAATATGCTCTTGAATCAATAAGCCACTCATAAGAAGAAGTAGAATTTGTGTTGAAGGAGAAACCAGAAGTAGAAATTGCATGTCCATGAGAAGAAGAAGAAGAAGTAGAATCAATATTGATGTTGCACTTCTTCATCGTTGCTTCTAAAGTTGCGATCTTCTTGAAACATTTGGACTCATCATGACCATCTTTATCACAAAAGTTGCAATGTCTGTCAGTCTTCTTATTTTTATATTTTTCTCCTTTATCACCATTAGGAGATGAAGCTGTCTGAATGGGTTTGAGACCCTTATATTGCTTGTTGTTGTAGCGAGGATGTTGCTTCTTGGGATACTTGGGTTTATCTTTCCACTGGGCAACTAAGGCTTTGTTAGAGGTACCTGCAGTGTTGATCACTCCAAGTTGTATAAGCTTATCTTCCTCTCTAATCAAAGAAGCACAAAAGGACTCAAGAGTGGGTTTTTCATAAGATTTCCCTAGAGCCTCTCTCATGGCATAAAAGGTAGATACAAACACAGAATATGCACTACCTAGCTTAGAAAGAATAAGATAGATGCAACACTCTTCCTCCATTTTTATCTTACATTCTTCACATAAAATTCTGAGTGTTTTAAACTTAGATAGATAGTCTCCAAGGCAATAAAAATCACTTGGACTCAAGGTCAGTATTTTATTTTCCAATTGTTGTGCTCGAATAATATTGAGTTTACCAAACACAAATTCAATCTTGTCCCAAGCTTCTTCATGGTCATCAATTTCTTGAAGATGGTACCTTAAATCATGAGAGATGGACATTCTGAATAGTCCTCATGCTTCATCATTCCTATTATCCCATTTGGATTTCTTATCATCATCAGTGGGTGATTTTTCCTTTCCCAAGGTAATCCAGTACAAACCTTTACTTCTCAATAAATCTTCCATATCATATTTCCATTGGAAGTAGTTGTTGTTGGTAAGCAAGGCATTACTTGTAGAAGCCATATTAAATATGCAGATAATGTGGATTTAAAAACTAAAATTGATTATCTGGATGGAAAGATCTTGAAAAGTTATTCGGTTTTAAAAAAAACGGCACTGGAAAATGGACTTCCGATGTGAGAGTTATGCCCTTTTAAAAACAAAACATAAATGATAACCAACTGACCACGTGATAGTGTAAGTTGCTTTATGAAGTGACCCACTTTTATAAAGAGAAGTGATGATCACTTTTACAATGAAGTTACTTTATAACAGAAAATATGCATGCAAAATAAATAACTCTAAAATAAAATATTAAAGCTACTTATAGTGATTCACTTTTATACTTGAAGTGAAATACACTATACAATTTTAGCATGAACGTTTTTTTTTAAAAAGTAACAAAAGAGAGACTTGAACTCAAGACCTCTTACTTAATAAGGCAAGTTTTAACTAAATGGTCTAGCAAAACATATTGTAATTTTCAGAAGGAGGACTGTTTATGTTGTTGTTGTTGTCATTGAAGACAACCTTGGAGAGCGTGCTAAAAAAAACTCTTTTCACATAAGAAAAAAATTTTGCTTCTCGATGACAACAAGGGTTAGATCTCGATTAGCTTACCCGGAAGATGCACATTTTCCTATCTATTTATTATTTTCTGAGATCACACAGGGTGCGGGGAAAAGAGCATACTCAGATCTAAAAGAGTAGAAACCCGAAAAAAAAATACAAAACTAAAATAAAACTAAAATACCTCTCTGCAAATTTTTTTAACAATGCATATTCAAACTTTATACATTCGGATCTGACTGTAATGGTCGTATCTTGGGCAAACAGGAACCTTTTCGAGTGAAATGAAAAGTTTTCCTGAATGAAACGAGTGCTCCAGAGACAATGGAACAACCCTCTCAGCCCATAAATTTACTAAAATGACAGAAAATGGAGATGAGGAAACTTGGCTTCACGATCTCGATCTACAACAAGAGAGGGTCTTCAAACAGGCTCTGATACCATGTTCGACAACACAGGTATTCCAACAGAGGACGAACACCTTCATTAACCACTCACATAACCAGATCAAAGATCAACACACTGATGTTTTCACGTGGTAAAACCCCTACGGGGGAACATTCACGACCCCAACCAACGCGACCACTTGGAGCAGTTTATTAATGCAAAAGAAAAAGATTACAGAGAGATTTTACAATAGAGTTTCTCACAATCGATTGTCGAAAAATGACCCTCCATGCTCTTTAAATAAATATCATGGACCAATCAGGTGTTAAGACACAGATCAATGGCCGTTAAGATCCAGGAGAGTATGAACCGTCAGATCACTCTATGTCGGGAACATATCGTGACCGTTGTATTTCCTAACTAAAAATGCATACTAAAGAAACAAACTTTTACCTAATGACATATTAGACCAAGTATATCTTAACTAACTCCTAAGTGTCTAAATATCCTAACACAGAGATCAAAGAGCCACCTCCTGCAGAGAACAGTGAAGGAATTCCAGAGATGGTTGAGGGTGATGGAGTGACAAAGGCCATGAGGAGAGGGGGTTAAATCGTAAGGCTTCAATTCTCTCATCCTCTGCACGCACGTAGACTGGGGTGTCGTACTGAGGCCACGCATGTGACAAGTGAGCGCAGTTGGTAGAGTAATGGTTCAACGCCTCAGGGGGGAGGAGTTATTTAATTCACATGAGGGGAGGGTGAGGTGGAGTGCACCAGGTCATTGTTTCGTGCTCCAGGGGATCTCGTGGTGCCCGACAGGTGGATGGGAGTGACACCTGCATCTAGGGAGGGGAAATCAGATCTTGATATTATGCATAAATGAGTTATATAGTAGTTCAAAGTTTCTTCAATTTGACTCCCCTAAATGCCTCATAGTTTGGCATATTTATACAACACAAAACATAAATAACAAGCCTAAAAACCCTCTCTGAAATGATGACATACCCTATCGACCTCCTATCAATGCTAGATCGAGCCCTAAGTTAGTGATTTCCTCCAAAAATAGTCAGAAAATCGGATTCATGTACATCATTCTGTAATTTTTCCTATGGAGAGTGTGCATTGACCATGCGTTGAGGAGACATTTGTGCGTCAATTTCCTTGGATTCAGAGGGAATCCGCCCATGTCATGAAGGTTTTGAACATGCTTTATGTGTCAGTTTTTCCTGATCATGCTGTAAATATGCTAACGACAGAGCATTTACAAGAAATCATTTATTCTGATAATCAAAGGTAAAAATAACTTAAAAAATAAATATTTTTGTTTGTTAAATAAAAATAAGAAATAAACTAAAATTTCAATCTTAATTCCTTATTAATAGTTTATTAAGTAGAAATGGGTATGGAAAGTATCAATAACGAAGGATTTTGGGTTAAAAAGGCAGTGTATAAGATGCTTTTTTATAACAAAATATGGGTCCAACATCTACCCCGAACTCATACTTTTGCATGTCCCTTATGCAAAAACATAATTTGAAAAATTTCCCTTCTTCTAGTTGCAGAGTGCCTCTGTTTCCTCCAATAAAACATTTTCTTTTGAAGTAGATGGCTTATCAATATTCTTCTTTGACTTATGAGATGGAGTTTTGTCTTCTTCATTTTGATCTTTAGTTCTTGCTGCATTTCTCAATTTATATCATTTAGTGGGTTGTATTGTCTTTTTAACCTATTCATGAGTGACTATTGCATGTTCTTCATTGAGCTTCTTCAACTCTTCTCTTAGCTGGTCATTTTCTTTACAATCATTACAAAGTTCTATTTGAGTATCTCATTTTCATCTTTTATGTAGGATTCTAGATTTCCAATCTTTGTATTTAAGCCTTTAGTTTCTTCTTCTTTTTCTTCAATTTTGACTTTGTCATCCTGGTAGAGATTTGTACTTGATCCTCTATATTTATTACTTGAGATGCATCTACATTTGAAGAGTTTTTATTAACAAATGATGTTTATCTTGCTTCCCTTTCCTTGTTTTCGATATATTCATAGCCTTCCAGTTGACTTGAATCAAGTTCAGGAGTAGGTTTCCTTTGAAACATGGTTCTTGGCTAGAACTTTGAAATCTTGTCAAATCCTAGCTATATTGTTTACCTTCTTTCCTTGTCCTTATCAAGTTTCCTTTTCATGGCTCGTGTCATCTTTATTGGCACTTTAGATTATGATGTGTCTTTGCTTGCTTTCTTTTTCTTTTTCTTTTTCCTTGGTTGATCGACAAGCTCTTGTTTCCTTGTTGTTTCTTGAGAGATATTTCTTGATGCATGTTCTCCAGTGTCTTTATCATCATCTTCATATCCATTGTTTTCCAAAAACTCTGACCATCCTTTGCCCTGTTTTGAAATTTCATGTTTAACTATTATCTTGATGAGACCATGATGATAGAGGGATCTCTCAATGTTTTTTCTTTGTATCTAAATTGATTTAGCCCTTTTGGTGAGGTTGATCAACAAATAATATGGAAGATTCAAGGGCTTCTCATTCTTTAGATGCATTAATAGTATGATTTGATAGAGACACATGAGACTATACCTTCCTTCACATGTAATCAACTTCTGAAAAATAAAGGATAGATCCTTCCAAGGATCCTTAAGCCACACCCTTGGGACTCCATTTGCCCAATTTAAATCATTTTTCTTGTTTTTTTCAACAATAAAGGTGTCCAACCCCCCAGCTCCATAGGTTTATTCTTAAACATTTTCCCCTTGATTGTGGAAAACTTGTAATTTGAGATAATGAATTTTTCATAGATATGCAGAGTAAAGTTGCCTATCTGGGCAGATTCTCCATAAAATCTTTGGGAAAATGCCCTAGTTATCTCCATGTTATGCCCATTGAATTTGGAAAAGAAATCAAGCCATAAAACTCTCCTCAAGAGTTCTTCACATTCTTCATGAACCCGAACCAAGCTAACTCCATATGGTTAAAATCTAACTGTTATTTTAAAACAAAAGAAAATACTCTACTTTCAAAGAAAAATAAGGTTTGACAGAGGTACCTTTAACACAAGGCAATTTCTATTAGTTCAAATTGTTGGTTGTTTGTTTCAATTTGAAGCCCTCTTTAATATTTTACTCTGCATACTCAAACTGGTGATTTTGTGTTGTTAATTCAAAACCCTTTCCTTTTAAAAATTTGCTCTGCAACCCTGAGATGTTGGTTATGTGTTCATGAATTCAAAATTCCTCTTGCTGAGAATCAAATTTCATTCTACAAAATGTTGATTCACCTTGCTTCCTATATGGAATTTCAATTTTCATTTTGCAAAATTTGAAATGAAACCCTATCCTTGCAATTTTTTATTTCCATATTTCTAATTCTGTCATCTCTGATTCAAATTTGCACCTTGATTCTGCATTTTTGGCTTCGATTTCTTCTCATGTACCATATCCCTCAACCCTTGTAGCAATATACGTTGAAGTCTCCATGAAATTTTAAATTTTAACTCAACAAAACAAGTGTTTCAATTACTTTCTCCGGATGTAATGTATTATTGTAAAGAGAGAATGTTGGACCATATAGTCATAGTTTTGTTTTTGATTTATATTGGTATTGGCATTTAAGAATATATGAGTGGATAAGAAATATGTGGAAGAGTAGGGAATCAGGTATAGGAAGATATGTTAAGAATTAGAGAATAAAAAGAAATAGGTAATGGATATGAATAAGTAATGGTAAGAAAATATTTCGTAAGGTATGATGAATAAAAAGATAGATAATGGGTATGAATGTTTATAGTAGGAATAATGGATATGATTAGAATAGCTTATGAAAGTTTTTAATCATGGAGAAACGTAGAATATAAGAAAAGGGATATAAGGAACTAAAAAGAAAATTTACTATTTATTCTAATTTCTAAGTAACAAAGCAAAATGATCAAACCTTTGATTTTCCAGATACTTTGGCTTGCAACTTGAATATTCTTTTGGTGAATTCAAGATGGTTGTGTGTTGCTTGATTGCTTACAAGTTTGAATGCCTTCTTTTGAGGATATGCAACTTGAATTCTTTCCTTTGAGGATCTGCAACTTGAATGTCGCCTTATCAATGTTGTAAATGTTCTTCATCAAATCTTCTTATCCATTTTTTTGTGCCGATTTGAATTAGGAACTTTTGATACTAGATTTAGTTGAAAAAACAATTTTACAACAAATTCTTTGTAAACATGTAACATTTGAAATACTGAACCATCTTATGTTGATTTGAGTCAGACATTTGTAAAAGTATCTTCTTTTGATGACTCAAAATAAAATCAAATTTTAAGATTTTTTCTTGTAGGAATTTATCATTTGAAGAACTGAACTTTTCTAATGAATATAGAAGACCGTGTTGTTGATAAAAAATTGAAAATAATCTTTGAAATCTGATGTCTGAGATTTGATGTTCTTCAAAGATTATGAACTATTACAAGATCTGAGCAAATCCTATAACTATTGAAGAATAATTCCATGTGAATTGTTATTTGTCGATCACCTAGTTTTCAAACAACAATTCGAGTCCAGTGGTGCCTTGAACCTAATTTTCTCCACTAGACCATTTTATTTTTATTTTTTAATTTATATTTTTTAATTTTTAATTTTTTAAATTTTTATATATTTCTTCTTGCCAATGTTCTAAACAGAAATTTGAGTTTAGTGGTGCTAAAAACCTGGTTTTCACCACTAAATTCAGTTTATTTTGTGTAAAGTAATACATTTCAAGATGGAAGAGGAATGTAAGTAACAACTTCCATTTCATTATGTTGAGATATAAAACAAACAAATGCATTCCAACTAATTGCTTTGTTCTAGAGTTTCAATTTGTGGTCATTGACCACAAACGAAACTCCAACTTCATCTATTGTCCTTATCCTTACAAACCCATTATCAAAGACTTCATGGATCTCATAAGGACCTAGCCAATGAGTACTGAATTTTCCTTTGAAATCCTTAAACTTAGAATCAAAGAGTAAGAACTACTACATATTCAAAACTTTCTGATGAACTCTTTCTGATGGTACGAACAAAATAGGTCATATTGTTGAAAAATACAACATAAATATTCCAAATTTTCAATTTTTTTCAATCCTTCCCACATTCGTCGGACTTGATACGAAAACAGACGTTCGTCAACATTGAGACATCTAGGACAAGGTGTTTGTATTGAGATGAGCATATATATTTGTCTCAGTACTGATGATACTACTGCTAACCGTTGCTCTCTTCAAACAATCACCCACTTCTTGAAAAATTCAACATTGACTTTGTCAACTATCGTCAGAATTCTGACTAATAAAATTAAAAATATGTTGCATTTTAGAGATGTTGTGACAATTTTTCTATAACAACGATGGATCAGAAAGGGTATAAGGTGTTCTTGTTAATAGAAAAATATATTATTTTCATAAGAAACAATTAAAAGACATTGCACTAGGACTGGACATGGGAAACAATGAACTGTGAATGGGGCTATCGTTGAATTGTTTTCAAATTGTTTCTATATGAACTGAAATTTGACATGGATAGACTGTTTGCATGCATTGATGATATGTGAGGGTTTCCAGACTCAAAGATTACCCACTCTATATATCTAATATCATCCTCGTTTCGTTTGAACTTTCTCAAATCAATGTCATGCATGGAACTCCCAACATATCCATCATCATGGTCGTGCTCTTTATATTCATCACCTATGTCATTCAAAACTAACATCATGCCAATTAGTCCCTTGAGTTTGGACGTGGCAAGAAGAAGGTGCTAGATGAGATTTCGTACTAAAATAATGATTTGATACTTATAATTATATTCTTTATGGAGCAAAGTACTTATATGAGAGAAAAAAACAAAGACACAAAATAACTGATGAAGCTTGCACAATTTATGAAGCATTTTTTTATCAATGTTATTCCATGCCCTTGCAGTATTAGATGTAGGAACATGCATCTTGAATGAATTTTAAAATAAACATCTAAAATACATTGTACTAGGACTGGACATGGGCAACAATGACCTATGAATGGGGCCAACGTTGAAATTTTTTCAAATTGTTTTTGTATGCACTGAAATTTGACATGGATAGACTGTTCGCATGCATTGACGATATGGGAGGTATTGAAGATATGGGAGGGTTTCCTGACTCAAATATGACTCACACACCCACTCTATATATTCAATCTCATCCTCGTTTCGTTTGAAATTTCTTGGATCGATGTCATGCATGAAACTCCCAACATACCCATCGTCATGGTCGTGCTCTTTATATTCATCGCCTATGTTGTTAAAAAACAACATCATGTCAATTAGGCCCTTGAGTTTGGACGTGGAAATAAGAAGGTGCTAGATGATATTTCATACTTAAATAATGATTTCGTACTTATAATTATATTCTTTATGGAGCAAAAAAGTACTTAGATGAGAGAAAAAAGAAAGACACGAAATAACTCATGAAGCTTATGTAATTTATCAAGTACTTTTTTATCAACGTTATTGCATGCCCTTGCAGTACTAGATGTGAGAACATGCATCTCGAACTAATTTGAAAATAAATAGCTAAAATGCATTGTACTAGGATTGGACATGGGCAACAATGACCTACGAATGGGGCCAACTTTGAAATTATTTCAAATTGTTTCTGTATGCACTTGAATTTGACATGGATAGAATGTTCACATGCATTGACGATATGGGAGGGTTTCCAGACTCAAATATGACTCGCACACCCACTCTATATATTCGATCTCATCCTAGTTTCATTTGAACTTTCTCAGATCAATGTCATGCATGTAACTCCCAACATATCCACCATCATGGTCGTGCTCTTTATATTCATCGCCTATGACCCCTAAGCATAATCCATTGTAAACTATAAACCATGTAACCTTTAACCTCAAACATTATGGGAATCCCTTGCCTATATAACCCCTAAATGTCAACCAACATAACTCTTATAATTGATATGTTCAACATAAACCTTATAAACACTAATTCCTAACTCCTATAAACCATAACATCACAACCATTAACTTGAATAACCCCTAACTCTTAAGAGACAAACCCTTAAACAATAATCCTTTTAACCCATAATATGTTTAACCTCTAATGATTACAATCCCTGCAACCCATAACTCCTTACCTTAAAACCCATATAAAACCCATAACCTCTATGAAGCATATCCATTGAACTCTATAATTTGAAGCACAACCCCTATAAACACTATTATTCCAATCCCTAACCTATAAAACCACTATAAATAATAATATTCTAGTCTCTAACCAATAAAATGCTAAATTGTGATGAACCCTAAATTTATACGAACCATAACCCTTATCAAATGAAAAATAAATTTCTTAACTTAATGTCTTGACACATGTGACTTTGCTATATCCCTTTAAATCTGTTAAATGATATGGAGAACTTGAATTAGACTAAGTCTTTCAACTGTTGATTTCCAGAATCAGATTTTATTCTTGAAAATTTGGATCTGGAGTTGACTCGATATCTTTATTTAATATGTTTTCCACATGTTCATAATTTAGAGGAATACGAAGAGAATCATTTTATTTCCGAGTTCTCTTCCACCAAATGTTCTTCCACCTGTCATCAACCTCTAGAACCCTGAAGCTACCAAGTTATTTTGATGATGATCCTCTTCCTAACTCACAAATCCTTTTTCATAAAGTCATTGGATGACAATTTTCTGAGTCTACTCATTTTTCTTAAACACAATTTGGGATCTAGGATATGAATCTTTATTTTCTAGCCTATAAGTGTACTCTAGCCTCTCCTCATGATTATAGTTATTTTAGAAACAATATGTTGAGAGTCATACCTCCAAGGATCCTCCTTCTCAAGCTTGTAGGACTCCAAAATTGAGTTGGCTTATACATACCTAGACCTAGTCACAAAATATTAGTTTGTAAATGAAACTAAAATGGGAAATTAGGTCATCTGCTTCTTCCCAATGAAACATTCCTCATCCACTACCACCATTTGTGTCATAAAATCAAGGAAATTTAAGTGTGGAACCATCAACACTAACCATTTTTAAAGCCTCTCCTCAAAACCAAAAATCTTCAAAATTGTATACTTTTCATACAAGTACCAATCTCCATATTTATTTTGAAGACTAACAACTACTTCCCTTTACATTCATCATAAATCCAGGGGGATCCTACCCCAAAATAACCCCAAATGCCACCTGATCACTATAAGTTTTTTATAATCTTTCATGTCTCCCACGCTAACCATACATAACCATTTGATTACCATCTTTTCCTTTCTGTAATCCCCTTGTCTATCCAAATTGTAAGTGTAAAAAAAAAAGACATGGGACAAAAGCTTAAGATAATTGAGAAAAATAGGATGAGATTTGGTGGGGGATGCCATATCAATGATGGATATGGTATGGGTTTAGGCCAAGGAATCATCATCCTTTCCCAACAACATAAATACCATCATGATTAAATACTTACCTAGCATATTAAAAATAGTAGAAGAGTAAAGATATTCGATAGTTGGAAAATTTCACTAGTTGGCAATAAAGTGAGAAAACAATCCATTTCTCCATTCATGAGACATGTGAGACCATTTGTTTTCCTAGAAATTTATATCTAAGGAAACATAGGATAGGGGAAGCTAAAAAAACTTCTAGATTGTTGTAGTAGAGAGAAAATTGGCTTCTTAGCAAGGGAGCAAATAATGAACCTAAACTTTTGTAGTAGTGGGTGACATAATTGACGAATTTAGGAAAATAATAGATGGGGTGTGTCATGGACTTACCTTGACCGGCCTCCCAAGACTGTCTATTCCCCTTTTCAAAGGTGAACCTTCCATATAAATACTTGAAAGTATGCCAAGGCTTAGGATTCCTCAGAAACATCAAATGCAAATCCCTAGGAGATAGAAAAGTTGTGGGACTTAGTAGATTAATTTGTTTGTACCTTCTTCCTTCTTCCTCTGCATTTTTACATTATAAAAATGGCATAGACAAATTCCATGAATTTAGGAAGAACCGACACTTATCGCTTACAAATTCAGATACCTAGTGGAACATAGAGACACATTTTCAAAGTTTAGTGTTTTAAGTCATAGAAGAGAGTTATATACTAAGGGGTGAGAATTTCAAAGTTTAGTGTTCTAAATTATGAAGAGAAATATGCTGTTAATACAAATTTAGAGGTATCTTAGCACTAGTAGGGGTGATTAGAAGAGTATATTGTCTCTAATTAGATTATTTTCCACTATGTCATTGATTATATGGCTAAAAATACAATAGTATAATAAACTATTTACAATTAAGCTTTGATTATTTTCACTTAGATAGTACAAAATCAATATCTTTAATTGTCCTATAATCGTCGAGCTAATGTAAAATTGGAGGTTCATTGTTATAGTAAACAACATAGATGTACTTTGACACACAATTTTAATATGCTTCCCTTAAACTCAAAAGAAGTATTATAATTGGACTAAAGAGTAGAACACTAGAAATAATCCTTGAGATGACCCATTGAACATAAGCAATTATATTTCACTACATTTCCATGATGAGGTACTCTTTCATCGAAATCATCCAAAACTTGCACCTAGTCTTAATTGTGCATTCATATTTATAAGGGAATTAATCCTTAGTAGGTGACCTAACATGCCATTGTTTCATTATTGAACAATGACCTTATAATCTTCATATAATTTTAAAATGAAGAAACCTTTGTTCTATGCAATAAAACCAAAAATACTAAATATATAATAAATTTGTGTTTTTTATGGAAATGATTTTGATGATCACTAGAAAGAAAAAAATGTGTGATGTCATGTAATATTACAACAATTAGATGCATCTCACAAGCTACGAAAGTATCCCTAGTTTCATCTGCAATAAATGATCCCCTACATAGGAACACTAGTGCACAAGAGGCTAACATGTCACTTGGAGGAGTATAAGCATGATGGAGGTAATAATGTAATGTAATTAACTAGTAGAAACAATTATTTTTGAGAAATTATTAAATAAATATAAATAGTAGAAAATTAAATAAGAGAGACAATGATATATAACCTACAAAATATAACCCTTGCATTCATAATCTAAAAAAAGTGAGAGCAATATCTACCTTTGAGGGGGAAAAATGTTTTAGAAGGTTGGTCTAAACTCGATAAATTGGCCCCATGACCTTATTCAAATAGGAAACATGAAATAATAAGTGAATCTTAGAGTGGGTTGGGAGAACCAATTGATAGGAAACTCATCCAATGCAATGGGTTGATAGAGTCCATACAATTTTGTTGCTAGATTTTGGGAGTCCTTGTCTTCACGAGAGGGGCGCTTATAGCGATAAAGACAAAGGAACACATGATCCCCCTTTTAGAAAGAATTCTTAGAGAGATTTTTATTGATTTTTTTCTTCATTCAATTTCAATACAAAACCAAATATCCTTGAGTGTGTGGAGAATGGTTGTTCCAATGTTGAGTGTGTGATCAAATGTGTAAACCTCGAATGTGTTTGATAGATAGGAAGTGATTGAAGGGTTTTTTTTTGCAATATAAAACTTCATAAGGTAACATTTGTGTGACATTATGATAAGTGGTGTTGCACCACCATTCAGTAAGGGGTATCCATTAAACCAATATCATTTTTGTTAGTTTGTTTCAAAATGTAATGACCTAACACTACTTCCATTAAACAAATCCGACCAAGAGTAAAAAAAACAATTCAATTACAGATTCAATATAGATGTAAACCCCTACAAGGGAGCCACAACGATCACCCAAACTTCATGATGAGTGAAGAAGCGTTCTCTTTCAAAGTGCCTCCCAAGATAAGCTTCGATACACTTACCACTCATGTGTTAACCAGTGACATGATAATGAGCCTAGAAATGAACAACCCTCCAAATGGCCCTAGGATAATATTTGAGTGGACCTGGTATGAAACTCATTTTTATCACATCACCCATCACACAAAATGTTGAATGTAACATCCCGCTCTGGTGCACTGAGAAAAATTATTCTTTGAGGACACTTGCTCGCAAGTGATCTGGACTTTTATGATGTTAAAAAATCTATCCTTGATTATGATGCGTTATGATAGATGGCATGATGTTTTACTTCTTTGACGTAGACATGTGCTATTGACTCAGTTTTATTGAGTGTGCAGGGTTTTGGACCTTGAGGATGCAGAGGCATCGGTGGAACCCCTTGGACTCTGGATTGAGTTAGGGAGTGTGCTATTTGGGTTGATTTATTTACTGTGATATTTCATTGATTTGATGATATGATGTGGACATGTTCTGAAACGATTGTTGATGATGCAGGCTGATGATAGCTTGCCGACCAGACTCACATATGGAGTAAAGGGGTCACACACGATTTCTAGAGAGGTTGAGGGAGAGGTGTGAACAACATCCCTGCCATAGCCTACTAGCACTCCCGTCGTGGCTCGAACTGTAGGTTAACGATTACCTAGTTCGAGAGGATCCACAATGTCGTGAGGGCAGACTACGAAAGTCGCTCATGATGATTCTAAGGGGTGCGCAATAAGGCGGGGGCCTTATTCCTTAGATCCCTTAGTCTCCCACAAGTTCACCTGGCGGAGTGTTGACTCTAGGGGTTATAGATGTCTACCAATTAGTCAAGTTGGCAAGTGGCACCTTTGGAGCACGTGGTGCATCCTGAAGGGCACGTCGTGCAAAAGAAACACAAGTTGGCGAGTGGCACCCTTGGAGCATGTGATGCATCCTGAAGGGCACATCGCGCAAAAGAAACAACCGAGGCGAGTGGCACCCTTGGAGCACGTGGTGCGTCCTGAAGGGCACGTCACATTAATGATGAGGAAGTAACAAACCTAGATGGACCTAAGACATTTAACACCTTAATAAATTCTTAAAATGACTTCCCTAAATAATTGTCGCCCAGTTCAGAATCTAAACCTAAGTCTAAAACTTCTCTAGTGTAAAATTTTATTTAGCCTTAAGAAAAAGACCCTATAAAAATAAAAATAAAGATATAAACTAAAACCCACTTAAGTAAGTCTTCTTAAATTTAGGGGGTAAAATGAAGAGAGGAATAATTTAATTAAAATCCGTGGTTTTAAAATGTAAAAAAAAATATATATATATTATTTAACTTGTGGAAGTATAAAAAGATTTTAAATTAATAATAAAGGGAAAAGAGTAAACAGTGCAATTGCCATTTTGGCTCTAATAAAAAGGGGAAAGAAGGGAATAATAAGAATTAGGAAACTAAGTAATGGAGGAAACACAATAAAAGAAAGTTGGAAACTTATGGTAAAAAGCGAGGTCAACATAGTAAGGAATCCGCAATTAAGAACCTTCTAATTTGAGCTAATTTAGAAACTTCTTTTTAGGGAAATTATTTAAAACATGTAAGGGGATATAGGAACACCTAGGAGGAAATTTGGGAGCAACTCTAGGTTGGTGAGGGAAATGAGTCATTTAATAATTTAAAGAAAACAATTATTGGAGGAAAGAGGGGGATGGACGACACTTGTGCGAAGGAGAATATTTAGAATAATTTTATTAAAACTTAATTTAAAAGTGATTTAGGGAAAGTGTGAGGTTTGAACAACTCTATAAAAGAAAGGAAAGATGAGGAAGAAAGCGGGATCGGTTGTCAGCATAACGTTACGCTGCCGGAATTGTGACTTGATCGATTACTTGTGAGGAGTTGGGATTTTCCAGCTCAGGTAGGAGTGGTAGCTCGACCTTGCGAGGTGAGATGGGAAGCTAGACGAACCATCTGGATTGTGTGTGGCCCCTTTGCAGCTCGGGGGGCTAAGGTGGAAGCAGAGTACCCCTAGCGATTGGCTGGGAGGTACCGGTGAGGTCTCGACGGTTGGCGAGCAGGAGCGGGACGAAGCGCGCGGACGACACTCGGGGAAGGCGAAAAGGAAACGGTAAGTTTCTTTGAATGTAAACTGTGATAGCTAAAATCTTATCTTCTGCATTCAGTAAAGTAATAATGTAAAGGATCACTTCGGCAAATGTAAATTGTGATAGCTAAAATCTTAACTTCTGCATTCGGCAAATTAATAATGTAAAGGATCACTTTGGCGAATGTAAATTGTGATAGCTAAAATCTTAACTTCTGCTTCCAATAAATAAATGATGTAAAAGATTGCTATAATCTGGATCTCTACATATGGAGGTTCACCTTATTCAGAAATCTATATCCATGCAGTCCTCAAAGATATCATTGCCGTGACTGTAAGAAATTCTCTACAAACTGCGTCCTTATAATGGCCTTCATTGCATTCTTCAACCATGAGAATCGAGCCTGTTGGGTTTCAATCTTTCATTGTTAAGGAAAGTGGATGCCAACGATCCCATTAAAAAGACTGAAAATCGGTGTCAGGGTATCTTAGAGCTAGCTTGTACAAAATAGACTTGATCGTGGATGTTTGTAATGGTAGGAGGTAGCACAAGGATGGTGCACTCAGTAATGCATGATTTCCTTCGCCCTGGACTTGTGTTGATACCCTGACCTCGCCTCGGAGTATGAATTTCCCTGTTTTAATTAATTCAAATATTATTTTTCTATGATTTACCTAATCTATTATGATTATTAATTTTAAAATATTTCATCCTTTCTGGTTGGGGTTTTAATGGGAAGATTATAGAATGGTCTTAATTACGAAACATTTCTTGGATAACAGTGTGCACTAGCCGCATCAGTAAAGGAAAATGACTATTTGACCTGGATTTTAACATAAACGTAGAAGATAAATTATCTTACAATTTCTCTGGAATGAGTCATGATTTTTTTAGTCAAGCAACTTAGCATGGAATTTCCTTACTTCAGGGATTTACACCCTGCAACTCTCAGCCCAACCATGAACTGATAGGGATTCCTCCCAATTTTAAATGGCACGGATCGCTCATAACTTATCAAGATACCTTTACGCTCAGCCATTGCCATTCCAAAAAATCGTGAGAGTTGATCCTTCAACGAATTATTTCACCACTCGATCTCTGGAGGTGTCATCGCTCTGAAATCTTCTCCTTACTCTCTGTTATTGCCCAAAACAGAACCATGAATTGCCTCGGGCATGACAGTGTAGGCTACGTGAAGAAGACAAATTTTTCATCGATTTTAAATGCTTACTTTTTTTTTTTTTTGCCCGTGTAAGGAATACAGAGGGGTCATTTAAAGATTTTGTTTTTGTTGGTTAAGGGTTTGAAATATTTTTCTGTTAGGAAGTTCCTTGCATGTCAATGGATCCACCGGGCCAAGGTTGATGGCACTGGCAGAAACCAAATCCTTACCCTCCTTTTCTGTTCACTGGCATCCTTGCTGCCATCGATTTACTACTGACCATTAATGCCAGCACTGTCCTCTTTCTCTAAATATAGAAGGGCAGTTGGTAAATAGAATGCCTTTATTGTCTCAGGTTAGTGGTAAAAGGGAAGGTTTCTTTTAGTACGCCCAGATGGAAAAAGGGAACGATTTTTTTTAGCAGTCCACCTCAATTAATTCACACCATCCACCTTTTCCAATGATTACTGACCGCAACTATGTTAGGCGTTGGTAAATCCTACAACCATTTAACTTTTTATAAAGGCCATCTACTTTTCCCATCAATTTTCTTAGCAACCACTACCTTGAGGTTAGACTTAAAACATAGTAATCTACTTTTAATTAAAAGCAATCTATTGGGATGATAATCATAAAAAGGCACTTGCTTTATTCAGTTGTAAGGAAAAGATTACGACTGTAATAAAAGAATTATATTTAGAGTTTGAAATACAAACAAAAGAACTTTATTACAAGATGATTTACCACATGATTCTCAGTATGATTTTATTTCCCCTATTTATTATCCTTAGTTTTGTCTACCATGTTATTGTATTGTGAGTTCATTTCATGTTATTGATTGAAGCAGGTAATGGTAACACTTTTACAATATGAAAAATGATTTATTAGTATTGATAAAATATGAAGGTAGATTATGGTTATTTTCTTTACAAGTATTATAGTATGAAAAGTAATGAAATGGTTAGTTCACTGCAGGGCTAATTTAAATTATTTTTACATCATGTAAAGGTAAGGTCCTTGAAGCTAAGTACAAATTTATTACGATTTTGTTGAGGGGGAAGTTGCAATAAATTCTATGTGCTCATTTTTAAGGTTAGGGTTGGTAACTTGTCTACTAATGGATGCTCATTTAATAGATTGTACCTTGAGGTATTATGCGCCTTAGACATGCATGGCAAGGCTCGCAATGGAGGTTGGAATAAGTTGTGCTAATTTCCTTACTGGCTTTAATAATGGTCATCGTCTTGTAATGTAAATGTTATTCCTACAAACCTTTTATAACTTAACATGGAATGGTGTCACCCTTTTAGGGCTTGATTTGTAGTTGGGTTAACACATAAAATGTAAGGTGATTGTTATTTTTGCAAAGTTAATGGGATATAAATGTAATATGTTGATCACATCTTGGCAGCGTCATTGTAATTTTAGTTGTTATTGATAACCCTATGGTGTGATGCCCTGGATTTAAGTACAATGAATTATTCTTGGTTAGTAGATAAGGGTTGTTGCTCATTTAATTAATGCAGTACTTGGTTGATAAACCTTCCGTTGCTTGGTCTTTTGGTGTCGGGCGGGATGTAGACACCTCCATGTTCCTCAGAATAGTAGCCATCCCTGAGACCTTAAATGGTTAAAATCGATGGGAACTTGGGCTTGAGCATTGATTATGTGACTTGGAGGTCCTAACCATTGCAGGGTAGGACAGATGGGTAGTCAGATTTACTTATTGTCGTTGATCGTCGTTTATGCATGCAGTTACTTGTCGTGGATCCTTGTCTTCTTGTTTTGTTCATCGTGGTTGCGTCTTGTTAGTCGTCAGGTGACAACGTAGATTTGAATGTGTTGTTTCCCTTGTATATGCGCACACACACTTTTAAAAACAAACAAACAAAAAAATTTCCACTTGTTATAAGAGGTTGTCGTCATGACGAACGGGAGGTCTTTTACATATGGTATCAGAGCCAGGTTTGACCCATGACTTATGTAAAAGACCTCCCGTTCATCACGACGACAACCTTTTATAACAAGTGGAATTTATTTTTTTTTGTTTTTAAAAGTGTGTGCGCACATGTACAAGGGAAACAACACATTCGACTCTACGTTTCCACCTGACGACTAACAAGATGCAACCACGATGAACACAACAAGAAGACAAGGATCCATGACAAGTAACTGCATGCATAAACGACGATCAACGACAATAAGTAAATCTGACTACCCATCTGTCCTACCCTGCAATGGTTAGGACCTCCAAGTCACATAATCAATGCTCAAGCCCAAGTTCCCATCTATTTTAACCATTTAAGGTCTCAGGGATGGTGACTATTCTGAGGAACATGGAGGTGTCTACATCCCGCCCGACACCAATAGACCAAGCAACAGAAGGTTTATCAACCAAGTACTACATTAATTAAATGAGCAACAACCCTTATCTACTAACCAAGAATAATTCATTGTACTTAAATCTAGGGAATCACATCATAGGGTTATCAATAACAACTAAAATTACAATGATGCTGCCAAGACGTGATCAACATATTACATTTATATCCCATTAACTTTGCAAAAATAACAATCACCTTACATTTTATCTGTTATCCCAACTACCCAACTACAAATCAAGCCCTAAAAGGGTGACACCATTCCATGTTAAGTTATAAAAGGTTTGTAGTAATAACATTTACATTACAAGACGATGACCATTATTAAATCCAGTAAGGAAATTAGCACAACTTATTCCAACCTCCATTGCGAGCCTTGTCATGCATGTCTAAGGCGCATAATACCTCAAGGTACAATATATTAAATGAGCATCCATTAGTAGACAAGTTACCAACCCTAACCTTAAAAATAAGTACATAGAATTTATTGCAACTTCCCCCTCAACAAAATCGTAATAAATTTGTACTTAGCTTCAAGGACCTTACCTTTACATGATGTAAAAATAATTTAAATTAGCCCTGCAGTGAACTAACCATTTCATTACTTTTCATACTATAATACTTGTAAAGAAAATAACCATAATCTACCTTCATATGTTATCAATACTAATAAAGCATTTTTCATATTGTAAAAGCATTACCATTACCTGCTTCAATCAATAATGTGAAATGAACTCACATTACAATAACATGGTAGACAAAACTAAGGATAATAAACAAGGGAAATAAAATCATAATGAGAATCATGTGGTAAATCATCTTGTAATAAAGTTCTTTTGTTTGTATTTCAAACTGTAAATATAATTCTTTTATTACAGTCGTAATCTTTTCCTTACAACTGAATAAAGAAAGTGTCTTTTTATGATTATCAACCCAATAGATTGCTTTTAATTGTAGATTACTATGTTTTAAGTCTAACCTCAAGGTAGTGGTTGCTAAGAAAATTGATGGGAAAAGTAGATGGATTTTATAAAAAGTTAAATGGCTGTAGGATTTACCAATGCCTAACATAGTTGCGGTCAGTAATGACTAGAAAGGTGGATGGCGTGAATTAATTGAGGTGGACTACTAAAAAGAATCGTTCCCTTTTTCCAGCTGGGCGTACTAAAAGAAACCTTCCCTTTGACCACTAACCTGAGACAATAAAGGCATTCTATTTACCAACTACCCTTCTATATTTAGAGAAAGAGGACAGTGTTGGCATTAATGGTCAGTAGTAAATCGATGGAAGCAAGGATGTCAGTGAACAAAAAAGGAGGGTAAGGATTTGGTTTCTGCCAGTGCCATCAACCTTGGCCCGGTGGATCCCTTGACATGCAAGGAACTTCCTAACAGAAAAAGATTTTGAACCCTTAACCAGCAAAAACAAAATCTTTAAACGACCCCTCTGTATTCCTTACACGGGCAAAAAAAAAAAAAAACGTAAGCATTTAAAATCAATGAAAAATTTGTATTCTTCACGCAGCCTACTTTGTCATCCCTGAGGCAATTCATGGTTCTGTTTTGGGCAATAACAGAGAGTAAGGAGAATATTCCAGAGCGATGACACCTCCAGAGATCGAGTGGTGAAATAATTCGTTGAAGGATCAACTCTCATGATTTTCTGGAATGGAAATGAATGAGCGTAAAGGTATCTTGATAAGTTATGAGCGATCCATGCCATTTAAAATTGGGAGGAATCCCTATCAGTTCACGGTTGGGCTGAGAGTTGTAGGGTGTAAATCCCTGAAGTAAGGAAATGCCACGCTAAGTTTCTTGACTTAAAAAATCATGACTCATACCAGAGAAATTTTAAGATAATTTATCTTCTATGTTTATGTTAAAATCCAGGTCAAATAGTCTTTTTCCTTTACTGATGCGGCTAGTACACACTATTATCCAGGCAATGTTTCATAATTAAGACCATTCTACAATATTCCCATTAAAACCCCAACCAGAAAGGATGAAATCTTTTAAAATTAATAATCATAATAGATTAGGTAAAGCACAGAAAAAAAATCTTTGAATTAATTAAAACGGGGAAATTCATACTCTGAGGCGAGGTCAGGGTATCAACACAAGTCCAGGGCAAAGGAAATCATGCATTACTGAGTGCACCATCCTTGCGCTACCTCGTACCATTCCATACCTCCACGATCAAGTCTATTTTGTACAAGCTAGCTCCGAGATACCTCGACACCGATTTTCAGTCTTTTTAATAGGATCGTTGGCATCTACTTTCCTTAACAATGAAAGATTGAAACCCAACAGGCTCGATTCTCATGGTTGAAGAATGCAATGAAGGCCATTATAAGGACACAGTTTGTAGAGAAATTTCTTACAGTCACGGCGATGATATCTTTGAGGACTGCATGGATATAGATTTCTGAATAAGGTGAACCTCCATATGTAGAGATCTAGATTATAGAAATCTTTTACATCATTTATTTACTGGAAGCAGAAGTTAAGATTTTAGCTATCACAGTTTACATTCGCCGAAGTGATCCTTTACATTATTAATTTGCCGAATGCAGAAGTTAAGATTTTAGCTATCACAGTTTACATTTTCCGAAGTGATCCTTTACATTATTACTTTACTGAATACAGAAGATAAGATTTTATCTATCATAGTTTACATTCAAAGAAACTTACCGTTGCCTTTTCGCCTTCCCCGAGTGTCATCCTCTCGCTCCGTCCCACTCCTGCTCGCCGACCGTCGAGACCTCATCAGTACCTCCCAGCCAATCGCTAGGGGTACTCTGCTTCCCCCTTAGCCCCCGAGCCGCAAAGGGGCCACACACAATCCAGATGGTCCGTCTAGCTTCCCAGCTCACCTCGCAAGGCCGAGCTACCACTCCTATCCGAGCTGGAAAATCCCAACTCCTCATAAGTAATCAGTCAAGTCACAATTTCGGCAGTGTAACGTTACGCTAACAACTGATCCCCCTTTCTTCCTCATCTTCCCTTTCTTTTATAGAGTTGTCTGAACCTCACACTTTCCCTAAATCACTTTTAAATTAAGTTTTAATAAAAATATTCTAAATATTCTCCTTCGCACAAGTGTCGTCCATCCCCCTCTTTCCTCCAATAATTATTTTCTTTAAATTATTAAATGACTCATTTCCCTCACCCACCTAGAGTTGCTCCTAAATTTCCTCCTAGGTGTTCCTAGATCCCCTTATATGTTTTAAATAATTTCCCTAAAAAGAAGTTGCTAAATTAGCTCAAATTAGAAGGTTCTTAATTGCAGATTCCTTACTATGTTGACCTCGCTTTTTACCGTAAGTTTCCAACTTTCCTTTATTATGTTTCCTCCATTACTTAGTTTCCTAATTATTATTATTCCCTTCTTTCCTCTTTTTATTAGAGACAAAATGGCAGCTGCGTTGTTTACTCTTTTCCCTTTATTATTAATTTAAAATCTTTTTATACTTCCACAAGTTAAATAATTTTTATTTTTTTTTACAATTTCAAACCACGGATTTTAATTAAATTATTCCTCTCTTCATTTTACCCCCTAAATTTAAGAAGACTAAAACTATTACTTAAGTGGGTTTTAGTTTATATCTTTATTTTTATTTTTATAGGGTCTTTTTCTTAAGGCTAAACAAAATTTTACCCTAGAGAAGTTTTAGACTTAGGTTTAGATTCTGAACTGGGCGACAATTATTTAGGGAAGTCGTTTTAAGAATTTCTTAAGGTGTTAAATGTCTTAGGTCCATCTAGGTTTGTTCCTTCCTCAACATTAATGCGACGTGCCCTTCAGGACGCACCACGTGCTCCAAGGGTGCCACTCGCCAACTTGTGTTTCTTTCACGCGACGTGCCCTTCAGGATGCACCACATGCTCCAAGGGTGCCACTTGCCAACTTGAATAATTGGTAGACATCTATAACCCCTGGAGTCAACACTCTGCCAGGTGAACTTGTGGGAGACTAAGGGCTCTAAGGAATAAGGCCCCCGCCTTATTGCGCACCCCTTAGAATCATCATGAGTGACTTTTGCAGTCTGCCCTCATGGCATCGTGGATCCTCTCGAACTAGGTAAACGTTAACCTACAGTTCGAGCCACGGCGGGAGTGCTAGTAGGTTGTGGCAGGGATGATGTCCACACCTCTCCCTCAACCTCTCTGGAAATTGTGTGTGACCCCTTTACTCCATATGTGAGTCTGGTCAGAAAGATATCGTCAGCCTGCATCATCAACAATCGTGTCAGAACATGTCCACATCATATCATCAAATCAATGAAATATCACAGTAAATAAATCAACCCAAATAGCACACTCCCTGACTCAATCCGGATTCCAAGGGGTTCCACCGATGCCTCTACATCCTCAAGGTCCAAAACCCTGCACACTCAATAAAACTGATTCAATAGCACCTGTCTACGTCAAAGTAGTAAAATATCATGTCATCTATCATAATGCATCATAATCAAGGATAAATGTTTTAACATCATAAAAGTCCAGATCCCTTGCGAGCAAGTGTCCTCAAAGAATAAGTTTTATCAGTGCGCCAGAGAGGGATGTTACATACACCCCCTCTTGGTCTAAACTTTGTCCTGAAGTTTCTCAGTATAAATGCCGAAATAAATGTATCACAGTATCATAATTCTATCTATCAAACAAAAATGGAAACTGTTGGTGCATATCATACGCGTCCTCCCAGGTTCGACCTGCGACTTGGGATTCGCTACGGCTTTCGTTGACAGGATTTGATTTGATTATACTGTTGTTGATCGAGTTGATTGTGTGCATGAAGGTATTCATGGTTAGAGGACGTCACAGAGGCAGACGACGGGGTGCTAGGGGAGGATGCGTGATGCCTCCAATAGCATCCACGCCTGAGGGGTCTAACCCCCAGGGAGGCGAGAAGGATCTCGGACAGGAGAAGATAGCAGTTGGAGACGTGGTCAGGATGATGAGGTCTTTTCAACGCACATCTGAGGCACTGATCAGTCGATTGGACAGAGACGAGGCCATGGCGCCGACACCTACTGAGGTTCCGTTGCGCGCACCAGCCATTACTGGTAGCATTCATCGTGAACTCGAGAAGGTCAAATTTCTCGAGTTCTTTGGTGCCCCGGACGGCGCAACCACTAAGTCATGGTTGGAGAACATGGCTATGTGCTTTGCACTTCGTTATTATACCTCCAACATGAAGGTCCGCATGAAGGTATTTCAACTGAAGGGGAGCGCTCTTCTATGGTGGAAGATGCTCCTACCATAGTTGAACATGGTCGTCGAAGACGTGTCATGGGAACTGTTCGAGGAACGGTTCCGAGAGAGGTACCTTTCAAAGGAATTCATTGAGCATCATCTCAATGAGTTCAACGCATTACGACAGGGAGGTCGTACGGTGCCCGAGTACGAGGCACGTTTCATGGAGTTGCTCTGGTATGCTCCGCACCTTAACACAGAGAAACTCAAGGTCAACCGGTTCGTGTTTTCTCTTAATGGCAGCCTACGTGAAAAGGTTAGGATTTTGATGCCTCAAACCTTGCACGAGGTCATCCAGAAGGCCCTCATACTAGAGGAGGAGCTTATCAGCGGGGGTTAGACTAGGACTCCAGTGAGACCAGCAGGGCAGGTTTCATCTCGGACACAGCAGCACTAGACCCCAGTGAGACATACGCTGGGATATCGTGGCTTGCAAAGGGGATCTACTTTCACTACACCTCGGTGATTGCCGACTCAGCAGCGGACACCTTATCGGGGACCACAGCATCCGCATCAGCGTCACCCATAGTAGCAACAGTTTAGGCCTGTTCAGCAGAACAGACCAGGTTTTCAGGCCGATTTCATTTTTGTTAGTTTGTTTCAAAATGTAATGACCTAACACTACTTCCATTAAACAAATCCGACCAAGAGTAAAAAAAACAATTCAATTACAGATTCAATATAGATGTAAACCCCTACAAGGGAGCCACAACGATCACCCAAACTTCATGATGAGTGAAGAAGCGTTCTCTTTCAAAGTGCCTCCCAAGATAAGCTTCGATACACTTACCACTCATGTGTTAACGAGTGACATGATAATGAGCCTAGAAATGACCAACCCTCCAAATGGACCTAGGATAATATTTGAGTGGACCTGGTATGCAACTCCTTTTTATCACATCACCCATCACACAAAATGTTGAATACCAAAAAACTGAAGAGCCTGCAACACAACTCGTGTGTTACCATGAATTTTCTTGAGGCATACAGATGTAAAGCCCTGCAAGGGAGCCAGACCAATCACCCAAAATCCATGATGAGTGGAGAATACTAGTTCTCTTTCAAATCGCCTCCCAATATGATGATACAGGTGGATATTGGTGGCCACCCACCTATTCTAATTGGCTCCTCTTTTCAGTTTTTAGTGCAACATGTTCTTTTGTACTTCTTTGTAATTGTGAGTTCTACACTTATGGGGTTGTCTGAATCCCTACACATCTTCCAGGTGGATACTGGTGGCCTCCCACCTAATACAACTGGCTTATTTTGTATGTTTTCATGTCAACACATCTTGTTGTACTTCTAAGGCCATTTTGGGGCCCTAAACAATGTTTTTTTGGCTCGCCATAGTCAAACTGTAGACATAGTCAGAGTTTGATGGCATAATGTGTAGTTCTCGAAAACATATTTCCAATAAGCTATTACGTGCCTAAAATGGATATCATATGCAAACGTTATGACCTCGATAATTTAATGTACTAACTTACCCAAACAGGTCCCACATGACTTTTGGCGTTTCATCTCCTATGGATAGGTTTTTGGATGTCTAGGGTTTTCCATTCATGTTTATCATAAAAAATACTTCAGAGCCTTATTGTAATTATATTCTTGCAAATGAGCATATCTGTCACATCTCTTCTCCGAGATAAAGTTGCCACCATTCTAGCGAGTTTTTCACTTTGTATTTTTACAGTCTCTTTACAATTCTTTCATTAATAGAAAACAAGTATTGTTGTATTTCTCGCTTTCTAGCAATTTTCATGAGTATTTCATTGTAATATCTTTTATTTCATTTCATTCCAAAAATAATCTGGATCAGATGAGCTTCTCTATACTTTCGCTCATGTGTTAATGAGTGACATGATAGCAAGCCGAGAAGCAACCAACCCTCCAAATGACCCAAGGCCAATATTTGAGTGGGGTCGGTATAAAACTCCTTTTTATCATATCACCCATCACACAAAATGACGAATCCTACAAAATTGAATAGCCCGCAACACAAATCATCATATATGTCTATGTTTGGGGTCTCTCTCGCAGGGTTGGGGTATGATATATGTTATATATAACATATATGCATATATGTTATATAACATATATGTAATACATGATATATAATATACGTTATATAACATATATCAGACCCCCGAGCTCATTGCACAATAGAGACCCTAGACACAACAACTAGCTCAACAACATATACCCTAACGCCACTGTAACAGAGACCCTAGACAGAGCTAGCTCGATAGTAGACAACATACCCTAGCTTGACAATAACTTAGACATAGACTGACCCAAACAAACCCTCGACAGAGGCCCCGTGACATAGACCCAAACCTAGACAACAGTGGGGGCATGGAACAAGCAGACGAGAGACACGATTACCCCGAAAAATTTCATCCAATGTGGTAAAGTTTAATACCTTGAGAATAAATATGGGTGAAATAATCAATGAATTCACCAATAGATTATGTATGTTGTAGCAAATAACTCCAAATATTGTTAAACCTTCTAAACCTATAGAAATAGTAGCATGTGTTGTTTCCTTTGAAGTTGATTTTGGTCTGCATCTAAGAAGAAAATATGATATGATACCTAGGTTGAACACCTTGAATTTTAGAAGGTAAGAAATTCCTAAGAAGATTGAAAATGCAAGAAAGGAGGAAACCAAGTTTCTTGGAATTTCAAAGAAAAACACAATGCCCAAATCATTTGACTTCTTGAAACTCGTCATCCCCATAAGAGAAGAACCTTGAGAAACTAAACTCTTTAAAATCCCCCTCATTCCATGAAATGGAGGGAAGGCCCCTATGTTACAAGGAAAATCACTCTACAGCATGGGGTAAACCACAACAGATGGAATCACTGCAAAAATCAACTCTAGTCTCAAGTATGCTATATAAACAAAGATGCTAACAAGACAAGATAAATAGCCTACCTCATCCAGATGTTCGAAGAAGACCACCAATGAGCACTCGACTCAAAGTTATACACCTGCAACTTGTCCTCAACAAACAATATATGCAAGCATATGGTGATAATATATACAGTTAGCACATATAATAGAATGATCCATCAATATTCATAACAAATATGCCCATGGAATAACAATTAAAATATTTGCAAGACATTAATTGGACGAGAAAATAATGATATGATCAACATACGTGTATGAATGAAAAACTTATGTGTCAACACGTCTCAGAACTAAGAAACTAAGTCCCTTCCAGTTGGACCTCCACCACTTCAATCCTCCACCAAAGGTAAGATCATATAAGAGAGACAATGAGGTTCTCCATCAAAGAGGGAAGAGCTTGGGGGCTGGATAGTGTGTTCAAACTTAAAAGGATAAAGGGATACAGACTTAATATGAAGTGAATAATTTCTCTAGAGTAACTTTTCTTTCAAAGTTGAATTCTTCTCCTTTTTCCACAGCTTGGATATGGCACATTTATAGCCTTCAAATGGAATTGAAGGGTCGATTCAGAACGTTTCCAGTATATGGAAGGGATCATGGATCTCATGACGTGACATGGAAACTTGACACTATTTTTTAATTTTGGACACAAAACCCGATGTACGTGGGTTGTAATGGTGCAACCTGCGTATAAGCATGTTGTATAGTTATTAGGACAGGTATATGTGGAAAAATATTATTTTTATCTCTAGGAATTGAAAAAAGGGACTTCAAGTCTACATAGGGAAATGGAAAATGCCTTATAAGAAAGTTGCATGGGGTGAGGTGAATCTTGCTATAACATATGCCCCCTAATGTGTGAGGTCAGAGGAGTATCTGTGATGGATGAAATACATTATAATTCCTAGAAGTGGAGTAATGGAGACCCAGTTGGACAAACTAGTTGCTCATAAGAATATTACAATCCATAATGACTTTGTACACATGGATTCCAATTTGAATTACACTACAGATCCATGTGGAAATATTCCAAACAACTATTCATTATCATGAATAGGCAATACAAAGGTAGACACATGCCATAGGCTGGCATAGTAACGAACAAGGCCCAATGAAAACTAGTCTCAAAATCAATCTGAAGATATATTTATACAATGGAGTACAATATGATCTCCCATGATCACTGAAGTCATATAGGTACTGGTCCAATGAATGATAGCAACAAACCAGGAAATTTGCGACTATGAACTGATGTCTTGAAGTCTTCTATACGATCCACCAAAGGTGCAAGTCTACATCATGTGAATAAAGGAGTTGAGGTCGAACACACTGAGACTTTGTTTGATTACCGATCATTAAGGTATACCATTAACAAACACGATACATCATACCGATAATAAAAGTAGGTATCAAGGCACCGAGTACATTTTTACAAGTGTGAATAAAGGAGTTGAGGTCGAACACTTGAAGAATCCATCGATCAGGAGACATTGATGTATTCCCAACTGTCGATGGTGAGAGAACCTGCCACTGATGACTGCAAGCCTCTAGGTACTCATAGAAATCTAGGCCTCATTTCCAAAATAGATGATCTGAAGTCAATGGAAGGAGACCCATTGAAAGGAGAGCATTAAGGAATCTCTCATCAGTCAACATGAGGTACAAAGAAGTAGCTTGATGATTTGGAGGAATGTTCACGAACCAATGACCCTGTGCGTCTTTCGCATGCACCAGATGCAAGCATTGAACAAAAAAGACCCTTTGAATAGAATCCAATAAGGAAAACTGTTGAAAATGGCGAGGAAACACCAATAAGTCTAATGGCATCCAAGACATTGCACAAATCCCAATGTGTGAATAGATTTTTTTTCATCGAACATAAGGGAAACCCCCATTCAGAGACCAATGAGGAGATGTTGACTGTTGGGTTCAAGGTTACCTACCCATAATGAAAGTAGGACCAGGGTGCATGGTAGGACTAACACTTCATGTAACTGTGAGACACACTGAGGGTATGGCTGACACAGGATTATAGACATCTTTTGAACAAGAGCATGAGACATATGGATGACTCTGACAACATAGACTTGATAATGAAACTTTGTGATGCAGGAGACACCAATAAAACTCTCCATAAGGACTGGAAGAGTAACCAATTAGAGGAGTAAACTCTGAGTAATGAGCTCAACTTCCTAAGTTCATGCTAAATCCAAACTTTGGATGACAATTGGACTCAAAAGTTTGTGCTCTGTTCAAAGGCGACATGGTTGCTGCCAACATGAGATAAAATTATTTATATATATATATATATATATATATATATTTCATAGACAAATGAATGCTATGATACAGAGGAGAAAATGAGTGTCATGAGCAAGCAACTAGCTCCAATAGTGGAACATACCTATGCTCAATGCAAGGATGTGCATGCAATATATGGACACTCGGGGGAATGTTTCCTCGTAGGGTACAGGGTGTCAAGTTGCAAAGGATATAAACAAGGCTCTGGTTGGCTGATGATGCAAACTACTAAGATAATAGACTTATAATGCAAAAGAAAGAACTGACAATAGGCTCAATACTGCAAGCAAGAAAATGAGATGTAATTACAACTTAACTCCAAAGAATGTCCTTTTTACATAAATTTATCCCCCTAGGCCCAAAAAAGTATAAAACAATACTCGTGAGAAATCTTCTAGCCAATAGTGACTAGAGTATTCATTTTTCGAAATTAGTCTACTTGGTCCGAAAAAGGGTTAAACTTACACCAAATAAACGTCCTTTCAAATCCAATTTACGAGTGTGAAAGAGACAAGTTCACTCGACAATCATTTTTCTTTTTGAGATAGTTGAAAAAGAGCTTAAACACGAATCATGTGAGTTCCATAGGTATAGGTCAGTATGCTTATGAGTAAGAATATGAGGCTCGAATGCAAAGTCATATTGGATCTACAAGGGACTCTTAGTCTTTATGGAATAATCTATGTATGGGCACCATATAGCACAGAGGTTCTAACTAGGGTACCCATGTTTGGTAAGTCTCTATCATTCAATAACGACACTTCTAGTAGCAGTAAGGAGGTTCTGTGTCGTTAATAAATATGTTCTTATCTAAGGAATATGGATCATAGACATAGGATAATGTAAAAATGAAAGATGGAGTGAGGACCTATCCTATATGTTGGTCAAAGAAATTATACCTGCCAAAGTCAGGAACGGGCAAAATGACGCTAGAAACAACAAGAATACCTGGATAAAACCACCAAAATTAAATCCTTCCATTGCACTATTAGTTCACTAGGACAAAATGTTAGCAAAAACTATGTAAAGTGGGAAAAACTTTTCTATAAATAGTAAAAATAAACAATTTTACCATACCATTTCACATTTTCACCCAAATAGTGCATTTTGGACCAAATTTTCCCGCGACCTTCAAGTGTTGATTGTGGGAGCTACGAGCGACAAAATTGAAAACCATCTGAACCAAGTAATATTTCCCTCCTCTTCATTTCTAGTGGATTAGAATTTTAAATTAGGTCTCACTTTTTGAGTTTTTTAATGCGCAAACTAGGGATACGCGAGTTGTAGATCATCGGGTCACGTATACACAACCCTATACGTGACTATTACCAAAACAGATTGTGTATATGTAGCCTTAGACACACCTGTGTATACTACATCTCACGTACAAGTCCATAACTTGGTTTTTTAAAGGAATTTGACTCAAAAATTGGATTTTTCTTGCAGGATGGTACTAGAATGGAGAGAAAGAGAGCATGAGGAAGTTGATTTTGTAGTGGAAAGAGATCCAGGGCCCAATTAACCTTAAGAATATGTGGGCTTTACAAGTTTTGGGCTCTCAAAGGGATGAGGGATTACGTGAGGTTTCTCCAAATGCTGGTGAAATTTTGGGATCCAAATACAGAGGCCTTCAACCTCGATGAGAAATCATTGAGAATTGAAATCGAGGATATATACTTTCTTACAGGGTTTTTGCATCGGGGTGAGGTGGTGAACCTCAAATCCAGGGGAGTTGGGAGTGGCATGAACAAAAAGGACTACATCGCCACTCATTGTGTTGCAAGAACAAAAACGGTAGGGAGGCCACTCCCTATTTAGGTGATCAACAACCTGGGTTTAAATATCGTCATTCTCGTGCTCACACAGATCATGGGGTCAACCTCGTTGCACGAGGAATCAAGGCCATTGATGTTCTACTCAGTGGAGTGATTACGAACCACAGTGTATGATTGGTGCACCTCACTATGAGCTAACATGAAGATCCAACTAATAGATTACAAACAAGGTAGGAAGAAGAACTTTGGGTTCACATCTATCTTGTGTAGTTTTTTCTTCGAGCGGGTTCTAGGATTGATCCCTAGAGTCGAGATCATTCCGCATAGATCGCTCAATCCAACCATGTCATGGTGGATCAAGGTGATGAGGTGGTTGGAAGGTGGTAGGGTACCAACCTCCTACAACAATGAGTTCTTCTTCCGATGGCATCGAGAAGTGATAGATATGGGGGACTACCCTTATGCAGGGATCGACTTTAGAGGAGACCCAGACATGCCATTGGAGACATAGGAATGAAACAATTTTCAAATATATTTCATTTTTTGTGTTTTTTAAAGAGAATAAAAAACACAAATGTTTTTGGATGGTGTCAAGTATTTTAACAAAAATTCTTTGTTGTGTAGACGTAGGTTCGCAGGGGTCAGATGGATTCCCATAACACCGGTGGAGGAACCAGGGGGATGAGCTAGAGGGAGAATATGCGGAGAGAGTGATTCAAAATGTGCAGGGAAACCTATCTCGTTTCATGCACATAATACCCATGGTTTAGGTAGAGGATCTGTCAGAGGCGATGCATCGATAGGTGGTGGGTGTGCCCCGTGCGCGGGTGTGACTCTTTCGATGTCTCACAAACTTCGTAGTATACTATCATGACACACATCCAATGCCACATGCGTAGAAGTCATGGTTATTGTATCGATCGACTGTATATGTATTTTGAGGGTGTGACCCCAATTTTGTACTGTAACACCATATTTTTTTGGAGAAATGAAATATAAAAAACATTGGTCTTCGACTTTACTTATATTACAATGTGTAAATTGGTAAATGTGTTTTATTTAGTTTAGTTATGTGACAAATGCCAATCTAAAACATAATTAGCATATGCATCAAATACATAATTATGTTAATGTTCATGCCATTACTATAGCTCTTTGCGTTTCAATAGATAACAACAACATAAGAACAAGATCACTGAGAAATACACATTCACAAGAGACGCAACATTTATCCTGGGAAACCCTCTAGGGGAAGAAAACCCAACAAAAATTCCTTAATATAGATAGCCAATACAATGCCAAGAGATCTCTATGCTAAAACAGAAAGTCCTCTCCAAGATATGCGCCACTCTCTCTCTCCTTTGTCGGTAACAGATCAGAACTTGTCTCTCAAACTGAGCAAGTGAGTTATGTTCAAATGAGGTGCTAGCCTCCTTTATTTATACAAGTTCTGGCACGTGTGTAGTGTCTCTTCACTAGCAGGGCTGACTTCTCAATATAGGTGTGTAAAACCACCTTTATTATATTTTTGGGTCTCTTAATTAACTGTTGGGGTTGACTTCTTATTCTGCCTATTAAAATTGTCTTTTGACCAATCCACAAAAGGGGATTTGGTCCTATTACAATATCCGACATGATCAATCCACAATGGGGATTGATCCTATTGATAAAATATCAATAATAATAAGAATACTCTTTGCAGTTACATTATTTCAGCTCTCCCCTTTAACAAGAAGGGTATTCTTCAGCATCATGCGAGAGAGAGAGGACAACATCATCAACAACATCAGGTTGGAGGACAACATCATCAATATCATCTTGGATGGCGTATCTATAAATCATCGGAAGTTTTCTTCATCGGAAACATCATCATTCTCAAAGGAATTCCATCATCATCTACATCAATATGTATCAGTATAAAAATGATACCTGATCACAACACTAGGCTGGCCCATCATAGTACTAGATTGTCTCTATGTCACAGCTTTTAAGCTGGTAGCTCAGTGCAAGTCACATCTCGCTTTACATCTAACAACTAGGTCAGAAGCAAGGTATACATTATCTTTATTTACGTCTAACAACTGGGTCAGAAGCAAGGGACACATCATCTTGCTTTACGTCTAACAAATAGGTCAGAAGAAAGGAACACATCATCTTGCTTTATGTCTAACAACTAGGTCAGAAGCAAGGAATCATCTTGCTTTATGTCTAACAGAGAGGTCAGAAGCAAGGAACACATCACATCATCTTGCTTTAAGTCTAACAACGAGGTCAGAAGCAAGGAATCATCTTGCTTTACATCTAACAGTGAGGTCAAAAGCAAGGAACACACACATCATCTTGCTTTACGTCTAACAACGAGGTCAGAAGAAAGGAATCATCTTGCTTTACGTCTAACAACGAGGTCAGAAGAAAGGAACACAGACATCATCTTTCTTTACATCTAATAGTGAGGTCAGAAGCAAGGAATCATCTTGCTTTACATCTAACAGCGAGGTCAGAAGAAAGGAATCATCTTTCTTTACGTCTAACAGCGAGGTCAGAAGCAAGGAACATACACATAATCTTTCTTTACGTCTAACAGTGAGGTCAGAAGAAAGGAATCATATATACTCCCCCTTTCAGGGAGCCTCCTTTTGGAATATACCAATCTTATCTTGAAAGTGTTCAAACTTTACACGAGATAGAGGTTTGGTCAACACATTAGCAACATGTTCATCCGTGCTAACATACAGGAGCTTCAAGGCTCCTCTCTGCACCATGTCACGGATGTAATGATAGCGAATCTCTATGTGCTTTGACCTGTCATGGAATACAGGATTTTTTGTCATCTTTATGCAGCTTTGGTTGTCACATAGGATCATGGTTGCTTCCATGATCTAAAATTGAAGAAGAATTGAAATACTTGAAATTATTTGCAATGTAAATGTTATGTGTTTAAAGAAAAAGGATCAGTTTGCAACACATAGATTACGTGATTACTTATGCAAAATACACATAGACAGAAACATAATCAATGAACATAAGCACATAAACACAACAATTGATAAAGGAGTTCACCCCTCTCTTGGGCTACATCTCCTGGTCCAGCTTCCAATGGATCATTATTAGTAATTGCTCAAAAGTTCTCAAAAACATGTCTTACAATGCTCAAACTGACAAACCGACTACTCCAATGGCTTTAGAGCATCCAAAAACCCCTGTCTGGGCTCTTTCGGCACCTCAATCGGTCGAAAAATGAAGAAGTTAGGCCTCCTGGAAGTCTCCCTCTTCAAGCCCGTTGTCTCTGCATCTACAAATTGCACCCTTGTTGTGTGAACCTGGAACACACGCAATATAAAGTGTGAAAACCCAGCACTGAGTGCAACTACGCCAACGGTGAAAACCATAGGATGGTTAAGGGCGCACCAGCCCCTAACCGCCTAGCACCTGGGCGTATGGGTCATAGGACCGCATGCTTAAACAAATGGGGCTTCATCCATATCAAATGATAACATAACACTTGGCGGGAGTTATAACTGTTGGAACCATATTATAAAACACACACGCGCCAATACATAACACATAACCATGGTCACATATATATGAAAGCGTGCGACCAAGGGCTGGGCTAGGCCCGGCCCGGTCGCAACCCAAAACCATACCAACAATCGACTTTATATTAAATCCGAAACACATATATGTCAAGGCGTAAGAGGTAGCCCGATTGGTTATTAGAGTTTGTGAAGTGTTATGCGGTGGGGAGGTCCGGGGGTCGAACCCCATGGACTCCATACATTTTAACAAACAACAATGACAACCACTACCGGGGTGCCACGTGGCAACCCCTGATTGGGCCACGTGGCATCCAACCACTTGCTCGAACAGTGCCATGTGTCGACTTCCCATTCGACCACCTATCATCCAATAATAAACTGCCACATCACCACACATACGGTCGTATGGATCTGCCATGTCACCACACGTACAGTCGTATGGATCTGCCACGTCAGCCTGTATGGACTGTACAGTCAGCATCAAATTTTTTGCATGTTTGACTTAATGAATAGATCGCTATATCTCTCTCTCCCGATGTCCGTTTGAGATGAAATGAGTTGTGTTAGGTTTGCAATGACGAGGTCTACGCTCTCATCTGGTTTGAAGTGATTCCGAGCACTTTGAATTTTTGAGCATAATTTGATCCCCTGATCACACCTCCCCATTGGGAAGCTTTTGGACCTTCAAAAGACTATTTTCAGTCTATGCAAATATGAGGTTAAAGTTCCCTCACCCTTCCAACCTCAATCCACTTGTCCTTGTTTGGATTCGCCCCTTTAAGACCAACTCGAAGATACTCCACATTTCCTCGTTTTGAAGTTTGCATCCTTCTGTCAAGGATGGTGTCTTCCTGCAGTTATGTTAGATACTCTGGAGAAAAATCATCTATGGAAGGAATCTGAACATGCTCTCCTTGATCATCAATCAATGGAGGCTCATACAACTTCAAATTCTCAACATTAACAACTGCATA